>CAUYQU010001538.1:0-180144 GCA_963574635.1 Cheracebus regulus
AAGGGCTGATATCCAGAATTTACAAAGGACTAAAACAGATTTAACAAGAATAAAACAAACAAGCCCATTGAAAAGTGGGCAAAGGATATGAACAGACACTTTACAAAAGAAGACATACATGAGGCCAACAAACATACGAAAAAATGCTCATCATCACTGGTCATTAGAGAAATGCAAATCAAAACTACACTGAGATACCATCTCACACCAGTTAAAACGGTGATCATTAAAAAATCTGGAGACAACAGATGCTGGAGAGGATGTGGAGAAATAGGAACACTTTTACACTGTTGGTGGGAGTGTAAATTAGTTCAACCTTTGTGGAAGACAGTGTGGCGATTCCTCAAGGACCTAGAAATAGAAATTCCATTTGACCCAGGAATCCCATTACTGGGTATATATCCAAAGGATTATAAATCATTCTACTATAAGGACACATGCACACGAATGTTCATTGCAGCACTGTTTACAATAGCAAAGATCTGAAGCCAACCCAAATGTTCATCGATGATAGACTGGACAGGGAACATGCGGCACATATACACCGTGGAATACTATGCAGCCATCAAAAATGATGAGTATGTGTCTTTTGTAGGGACATAGATGAACCTGGAAACCATCATTCTCAGCAAACTGACACAAGAACAGAAAATCAAACACCACATGTTCTCACTCATAGGTGGGTGTTGAATAATGAGAACACATGGACACAGGGAGGGGAGCATCACACACTGGGGTCTGTTGAGGGGAAATAGGGGAGGGACAGTGGGGGATGGGGAGTTGGGGGGAGACAGCATGCGGAGAAATGCCAGATATAGGTGATGGGGAGGAAGGCAGCAAATCACACCTATGCAACAATCTTGCATGTTCTTCACGTGTACCCCAAAACCTAAAATACAATTTAAAAAACCCATCATTTTCAGCAAACTAACACAAGAACATATAACCAAACACCACATGTTCTCACTCTTAAGTGGGAGTTGAACAATGAGAACACATGGACACAGGGAAGGGAACTACACACATCAGGGACTGTCAGGGGGTAGAGGGTAGGGGAGAGACAGCATTAGGAGAAATACCTAATGTAGATGATGGGGTGATGGGTGCAGCAAACCACCATGGCACGTGTATAACTATGTTGTTAACAAATCTGCATGTTCTGCACATGTATCCCAGAACTTAAAGTATAGTAAAACAAAACAAAATAAAAACCAAAAAACTAAAAACCAAACAAAAACAAAAAAATTTTAGAAGAAAAAATGAAAAAGTAAATCTTTGTGACCCTGGGTTAGGCAATAATTTCGTAGGTATGACACCAAAAGTATAAGTGATAAGAAATGACTACCTCAAAGTTAAAATTTTTTATGCTCAAAAAGATACCATCAAGGAAGTGAAAAGTTCCCACAGTGGGAGATGATATTTGCCAGTCATCTATCAGATAAGTGACTTTTACCTAGAATATGTGAAGAATCCTTTAAGTCTATAGCGTATATTTCAAAACAGCTAAAAGAGAGGAAGAAAAAGGAAAACAAAGGAATTACTGAATAACTGATTAATGGGGTCTCACTGTGGAGTGCTAGAGTGCAGTGGTACAATCAGGGCTTACTGCAGCTTCGACCTCCCTGGGTTCAGGTCATCCTCCCACCTCAGCCTCCCAAGTAGGTGGCACTACAGGTGCACACCACCATGCCTGGCTAATTTTTTGTAGAGACAAGGTTTCACCATGTTGCCCAGGCTGGTCTCAAACTCCTGGGCTTCAGTGATCTGCCCACCTCAGCCTCCCAAAGGGCTGGGACTACAGGTGTGAGCCACTGCACTCAGTCCAACAGAGGATTTTAAATTTTCTCACCATAAAGAAATTACAAATATTTGAGATGACAGACAGGCTAACTAGCCTGATTTGATCATTCCACAATGTAACATGTACTGGAATGCACTGTATCTCATAAATACATATGATTATGATTTGTCATTTAAAAATAGAATACTTGAATCCAACACCACCTTTTTGCCAAAAAAAAAAAAAAATCTTCCAACTCAATAATAAAAAGAAAACTCAATTTTTTAATGGGCAAATGATCTAAACAGACATTTTTCCAAGAAGATACAGATATGGCCAATAAGCAGAGGAAAACATGTTCAACATCAGCCATTAGAGAAAGGCAAATCAAAACCACAGTAAGATACTACTTCACACTCACCAGAATGACTATAATCCAAAAGACGGGTGTTGGCAAGAATGCAGAGAAAACAGAATCTTCCTACATTGCTGATAGAAATGTAAAATGGTATAGACACTCCCCACAGGAAAACAGTTTGGCAGCTTCTCAAAATATTCAACATAGAATTATTTAAGCAATTCCATTTGTAGTCACATATACAAAAGAACTGAAAACTTGTCCCTATTAAAAACTCAGACATGAATGTTTACGGAAACGTTGTTCATGATATCAAAAAAGTGGAAAGAATTCAAATATGCATCACTGAAAGGTAAGCATACAAACATGTATATGCTCGTCTAAATATGCATATGCATTGGAATATTACTTAGCAATAAAAAGCAATGATGTTCTCATACATGTTAAAACATGTATGTTCTCGTTCATGTCAAAACATGTATGATGTTCTCGTGCATGTTAAAACATGTATGATGTTCTTGTGCACGTTAAAATTATGATCTTGTGCATGTTAAAAACATGTATGATGTTCTCGTGCATGTTAAAAACATGTATGATGTTCTCGTGCATGTTAAAGCATAGATGAGCCCTGAAAGCATTATGCTAAAAACAAAAGGAGCCAGATACAAAAGGCCACATACTGTATGATTCTGTTTAGATGAAATGCCCAGAATGGGCAAATGCACAGTGGCTCAGTGGCTGACTAGGGCTTGGGGACAAGGCTGTTGAGAGGAAATGGTGAATGGCTTCAAACAAGTGCTGGGTTTATGTCTGGGGTAATACCAATGTTCCTAAATCAAATTATGGTGATGGTTGCATAATTCTATAAATATGCTAAAAGCCACTGAAGTACATTATGGTATGCAAGTTATACTTCAATAAAGTAGTTTTAAAGATGTCATACAGCACGCACGGTCAAAATTTTCTTTAAAGCAATGGTTTTTCCTATTTATAAGAGTGTAATATGGTAGATATTCTCAAGAACACTGAAGAACTTAAAACAGGAAAACCACCACCACTCATAACCCCATCCCTATATAATGAGGTACCTTGATTGTCCTCAGTCAGGGCTTTTTCTATCTCAAAACCAGTGTGTGATCCCAGTTCGAGGCAAACTGCCTCCCAGCACATCCAGACACCCTGGAATTTCATCCTCTAGTTGGGCTCACTCAAGTCTTCACATGGACAAGGAGAATTTACAGCAACTTCAAGGAGAAAGCACAATAGCTTCATGCTCAGGAGATGGCAAAGGAAAGAGTAACTCTGACTATTCTGGGTAAAGGTAAAAGGCCCCTTCATCTGACCCGGGAATGCTAGAAACCTGGAAGCATTCCGAAGTCCCAAATGTTCCCTTCATGCAAGAAGGTACAAGCATTCATTCCTCTAGTTCCTTTTCTTGCTTTAATCCTTTCTACCTTCCACTGAGCATTCTTTATAACAAGCTTTTAAAGAATATGTGCCAAAAACTACAATAAGCACTTTACATCTGTTACCTCACAGCAATTTTATGAGGCAGGTACAATTTTATTATGCCCATTTTGTAGAGGAGGAAAATGAGACCTCACCTCCTAGGGTCATGCCTATTCCTAATGCATTGCCATGGCACAAGTCTCATCACTAATTCATCTACTCATTTATTTACTGAACAAGGAGCATGGACCTGAAAGTCTGGCCTTAGACACTCTTCATGATGGATAACACACATGACCATGTCAGGCGTTCCTACCAGCATACTCCCCACCAAGGGTCAGACTCACCCTCAAAAGATGGGAAACAGTCAGTGGCCTGAGATTTCACCAGTGCCTCCTGTGTCTTTTTTGTTCAACTGAAATAAATCCATCCTAAGTGGGGTGGCTTAAACATGGATTAAAGTAGGTTGACTTAAGATGGATGAAAATGTTACACCTAAAACCATAAAAGCCCTAAAAGAAAACCTAGGCAGTACCATTCAGGAGATAGGCATGCACTAAGACTTCATGACCAAAACACCAACAGAAATGGCAAAAGAAAAAATAGACAAATGGGATTGAATTAAACTAAAGAGCTACTGCAGAGCACAAGAAACTAGCATCAGAGTGAACAGGCAACCTAAAGAATGGGAGAAAAACTTTGCAGTCTTCCCAATCTGACAAAGAGCTAATAGCCACAATCTACAAAGAACTTAAACGAATTTACAGGAAAAAAACAGCTCCATCAAAAAGTAGGCAAAGGATATGAACAGACGCTTCTCAAAAGGACACATTTATGCAGCCAACAAACACAAGAAAAAAAGCTCATCATCACTGGTCATTAGAGAAATGCAAATTAAAACCACATTGAAATACAATCTCACACCAGTTAGAATGGCGATCCTTCTAGCAGAAGCATATGCTTTTCTTGTCGTTGCCCTTTCTCTTTTCTCCCCTGAACCATGCACTGTGAAAATATTCAAACACAGGAAAGTAGAAATGACAGTAACACAACAGGCTCTATTCCCTCCACTTAGATGCAACAACTGATAAGACTTTCTCCCCTCCGCTCTACCTTGCTATTTTATTAGGATATAATTCACACACCATTAAGTCTACTCCTTTGAAGCATGTGATTCAGTGGTTTTGAGTGCATTCACAAAGTTGTACAACCATCACCATGACCTAATTTTAGAGAATTTTCAGCACTCTTAGAGTTAGGGTGATGAAAGATGTGAGACCGCAGCCCACTTTGTCCTCCCCAGGACCCTGGCACCCATTAGTCTATTCTCCGTCTCTGTTCACTTGTCTCTTCCGGACACCTCACCTAAATGGAATCAGAAAATATGTGGCCTTTTGTGACCGGCTTCTTCCACTTAGCATAATGTTTACGAGGGTCATCTATGCTGCAGCATGTAATGTCAGTACTTATTGCCAAATAACATTCCATTGCATGGATATTCCAGAATTAATGCATCCATTCATCAACTGATGGAAACTTGGGTAGTATCTACATTGGGACTGTTATGAATAATGCTACTGTGATTATTCACGTACAAGTTTTTGCATGGACATATCCTTCCAATTCTCTTGGGTACCTACGTAGGAGTGAAAGAGCTGGCCATCCAGTAACTATGTTTAATTTCCTCAGAAACTGGGAACATGCTTCTTGATTTCCAATTTAATACCACCAAACATTTTTTTTTAACAGTGACCTACAAGATGCTCACAAATCTTCTCAATTAAAATAACACAATTAGCTTCTTGATAGACACAAAAATATGGTGGAAGTGTTTAATGCCCACCAAAGCTATGCCAATAAACTTTGGTCTTTTCTTCTTTTTAACAACACTGACACAATTTGTCTCACTGCCTGTAGACCCCCGAGTCCTGCATAGCATGTGTGTGTGTTTTAAGGAGAGGAAAGATTCTGCTACAGTAGTGGACAGCTCATACAGTCATATAAGGTGGTAATCTGTACTATTTGTACAAACTATATGTGAATAAAGCTGTTCTGAATGGTCAGCCATTGTGAAACTTTATTCTATAATACCTACTGTTCTTTTGGAGTAACGAACTCTGCCTTGAGATAACAGAAATTCGAATATACTTCCGTCTCCCTTTAATTACAATCATGAGTGTTCCCTTGCTCTGAAATCAGCCATACACCAAGTCAGTAGTCATGACTACCTGCTGAAGCCTTGGCACGTGTACAAACCCCCATGTCATTCTTGTGGGATTGCAAGTTCTTCCCCAAGGCTGTTTCTGGAAATGGGCGAAGAGCACCTCTAGGGCAGGTTTGCCAGATGGTCTGAGAGCTGGTGTGAAACTGTCCAGAATTCCATCTACTTCCAAGAACTTCAGCTCCTCTGAACAGGGCCTGAAATGAGGCCCCTTGTTGACTTCTGCCTGTGCTCAGGGTTGGCCCGGCCTTGCACACTCCTTCTGCTCTTGGGCTAACCCCTCTGCAGGAGGCCACTTGGGGTCTCTTAGAAGCTGTGCAGGCATCACCTGAGGGCCCCGGTCATGACCACACAGGGGTCCACAGTCTGTGACCCACTCATCCAGGTGGATTTATGCAAACCGCTTTATTAAACTAAGTCACAACTTAGCCTTAAGAGTGCTTTGGCAGCAATTTGATCTCACCATTTCAAGGGCGAGATAGTTGCAACCCACAATTTGCAATGTGACTATTTCCTTGTAAGTAATCAAGAGTCATCCACACAGAGCAAAGTGGACTGTGGTATCGACACCAAAATAGATCCTGGAAAGGAGGCAGAGTGCTAGGTAACCACCGAGGAGGTACCGCTTCATGCACACAGTTTTCCGCCTTAAGTCCTGGCATCCCACTGTGGATCGCTCTTCATTCCATGCTAGCTGGTGGGCAGACTGGGTGCTCCTGCCAGCTCACTTAGATCAAAGGGGCCATGGCACGTCTGAATGGAAAGATACAATAAGAATAGTCTGGTTTTGTCCTGCTGCACTTCTGGAAACCCCAGCAGCCCTGCCTGGGAGGAGGCAGATCTGACCAGCTCAGTGCTGCGCTGGCAGAATGTAGGACCTGGGCGAGGCGTGCACCTGGGCAGCCTCCGTGTCCTCCCCACACCAAGCACACAGGCTTGGGGCCAGGGCTTTTAGTAGTCCATCCTAGGACACAAATACCTACCATGCAACATCCCCAGAGGGCTGTGCTTCTCCACCCAAAAAGCCTGCAAGTATTGGGGCAGCAGTGGTTGTTATATGACTGAGGGGCCATGCCTGGGCGGAGGTCAAGAATGGCCAATGCACTGCAGTGTGGCAGACACTCCTGCACAATGACAAACTCTTCCGCCCATAATACCAACGTGGCTGCCATTGAGTAATGGCCTTTGCAGGGTAAGAGTCACAAACATGAATGCTATGGACCAGGCAGGGATCCTAAATGGGAGGCAGGCACCCTTCTAACGGGCTTTTGGATTGCGTTCTTTTGACATGGACACACTTTGCTGGCATTCAAATCACAAAGGGGTGTTTCCTGACATTTAAGTATATGAAGAAAGATATTCTTTCACATTTCTTCCCTTGAAACATGCAGCACTCTCACCCTATTTTCCATTTTCCCACTTTTGATAAAGATGCGTATATAGGAGCTCTTCAGTTTTCTCTTAAGTGCACCACAAGGAAAGCAACAGCACAATTTGAGGATGACAGGCACTTGTCCCCTAGCGTCAGAGAAGGGAGACAAGAGGGCATGGTGCGGACTATGGCAAACTAGAAACAGTCTAAAAGGGACAGCACTCCTTAGCTCCAGCTGATTGCTGCCACATGGGGATGTGGGCCTGGAGGTGCCAGATCTTTCCAAAACCACCAAAGAGTCAGATGTTTAGGAAAAAGTACTGACTTGTTTTTTAGTATTAGAAAACAAGTAAGAAGTACTGACTTGTTTTTTAGTATTAGAAAACAAGTAAGAAAATATTAAACAAAACATGTTTGAGATCCGATGCAGCCCCTGAGTAACTAGTTTGCTACTTCTGCATGAAGTAGATAACCATGTTTCAGAGTGTGATCTCTCTGCATTGGCCTTGAGCTCATCTCAAGGGGGCAGATGCTGGATGTTGCCTTCCTAGGAAGCCAGGAGCAGGGCAAAGAAGGCAGGCACCCACTCTGAGAAGAAGAGATGAACAAGAATCACGGTGACTCCTGTCCTGGTGGTCCACATACGAGAGTGTATTAGGGTTCTCCCAGAGGGACAGAACTTTACACTCGTGTGAGCATGCACAAACACACACACACACACACACACACACACACACACACACACAATCTTAAAAGGGAGTTTCTTAAGTGTTAACTCATACATTCATAAGGTCCCACAGTAGGTTGTCTACAGGCTGAGGAGCAAGGAGAGCGTCTGAGTGTGAGAACTGAAGAACTTGGGAGTCCCATGTTTGAAGACAGGAAGCATCCAGCCTGGGAGAAAGACGTAGGCTGGGAGGCTAGGTCCGTCTCTCCTTTTCACGTTTTTCTGCTGGCTTATATTTGCTGGCAGCTGATTACATTGTGCCCACCAGATTAAGGTTGGATCTGCCTTCCCCAGCCCCCTGACTCAAATGTTAATCTCTTTTGACAAGACCCACACAGGCACACCCAGGATTAATACTCTGTATTCCTCAATCCAGTTGACAATCAGTATTAACCATCATGGTGATGATGTCCACACTGCCCATAGCCTTTAAGGTGTACTTGGTAGTTACACAGCAGAGACATAGCAAATGCAATTGTCTAAGTGCAGTGAGTACAGGGGGTGAGGGGCACAGATATACCAGGGGGGAGAGGTGACAGAATAGGGGGGCTTCGGTGGGCAGTAACCTCCTCCTTTGCAGGCAGCCATTTGTAGTTTTTGCAGCAGATGTTGACAAGGGTGAAAGAACTGAGATACAGACAAGGTTACGTCATAAACTACTTGGTCATCACAAGATTTCAAAGGAAAAAAAAACCTCAAAAGGGATTTGATTTGAGAGTGAAAACGCTTGCCATTGTGCAGAGGCAAAATATTCTCCTTTCTTATAAGGTCCTCGCTCTTCACCCCCAGTGCAAAGGTGAGGAAAGGCCACTGCTTCCCCAGCATTCCCCCCGATCTGCCGTCACCTTCTCCTAGGATTCCATCTCCCGAGCAGCCTTACAGGGACACAGAACACTCTTTGTCCTGCACTGACTGTACCAGGCACTGACATTCTAGGAAGGGGGACTCCCTCCAGTTCCAGAGAGTGCCTCCGGGGCCAACCCCAAGGCTTTCAACAGTCCTACTCTTTGTCAACAGCAGGGCCACCCACAGATTTGGAGGGTAGAAGCAGCAAAGGAAGCTGTGAAGCTGGTCAGACAACTTCAAGGACCTCAGACTTAACCACCAGCGTTTCAGCTGGACCCAGGAGCCCCCAGGAGCTATGAGCCCCTGAACATGGCATGAATCCACAAGGCTGCCTTGCTCACCACAGCCTTGCTATAACCAAGTCCTCCTCCTTACTCACCACCAGTTTCACAGCCATGGGGAACCTGCCTTTGCAGCCTGAATTCCACAAGAAATATACGTCCCTCCAGCTGCAGCAAAACACACAGCTGCTACTGCTCCAGGGTTGGAAATGTTCTTAATCATCTTGGCAAAAGCCTTCTGAGGGACACAGCAAAGATTTTACAAAAGGTCCTAAAAGATCCTTTTTCTAAGAGTTGGGGAAGAACATACAAATCATTCCTCTGTCATGTCAAAGGCGAAGATGGTTCCATTAAAATCATTCAGTGCCTGCACATAACTTAAACTAGGACCCAAGATGGGACAAAGGGGCTTGGGGGAGCTTCTGTGGCAGCTCAGAAAGAAACCCCAGCAGCAGCCATTCATTTAATCCTCACAGCAGTCACGGCCTCTGTGCCCATTCAGTCCTTACAGCAGCCACGGCCTGTGTGCCTCGTGCCGCTCCAGGGTGACGTCAGCCCAGCCAGGGAGGTTCCAAGACCGCAGAGGACCTGGGTCCCTGGAGTTCCCAGGGAGGCCACAGACGGCCCAGCAGTCGTAACACGGGTTATGCCTCCAAAGATAAGCAGTAGTGGGCCAGGGGAAAAAGGAGGCTTGGTCCTCTCGACCCGAATCCCCCAATCTACAGGCACATAATCGGATTTTCTTTTTGGAGACAGAGTCTCACTCAAGCTCTGTCACCCAGGCTGGAGTGTAGTGGGGCGATCTCAGTTCACTGCAACCTCCACCCACTGGGTTCAAGCAATTCTCCTGCCTCGGCCTCCCAAGTAGCTGAGACTAGAGGTGTGTGCCATCACACCCAGCTAATTTTTGTATTTTTAGTTGAGATGGGGGTTTCACCATGTTGGCCAGGATGGTCTCGATTTCTTGACCTCATGAACCACCTGCCTCGACCTCCCAAAGAACTGGGATTACAGGCATGAGCCACTGCGCCCAGCCTCAGATGTGGTTTTGAGGGACCATAATACAATCAGAAGCACAATTGTGTACCATCCACAGCCAGACCACGAAGTAAAGAGAAGCCTCTCAGTGAAACTGAACTCATGATATGGACACATGCAGAGGCCAAGACTCAGCAGAGGTCAACACTCAGCAGAAATGGGACTCTGGAGAAATCTCATAACTCTCATTGCATTTGCAGATCTGGGCTTGATATGCCAGGAAAGGAGAGTGCAGGGGCTTTCAGCAAACATGCGTGGAGTGACCACGAAAGACCTCAGAGGATGACCTAAGCTGGGATTCTACCCTGTGGACGTAGAGAAATCAATGGTGAGTTTTACACAGGAGAGTGATGGGATTAAATTTAAACAGAAAATTAGTAATAATGCACTGGATGGTTTGATCTAATACAGTATCTGGTACATAGCTGGTAACAACAGCTATTAGGTAGAGTCCTATGTAATTGCTAATAGTCAACTGTTCTGACCTACCAAAATGACAATTTCATGCGGGTCAGCCTAATATTTGTGATTTGATGCAATTAAATAACAAATATGTGATGTCCATCATTTCAAAAGACACATAAGGATACTAGGCAGAATGATAAAGGCAGGAGCTGTTGACGCCTGGTCCCCTCCGGGCTCTCCTCCCTCCCACGGTGACGAACCCCTGCCCACGGCCTCAGGCCCCACCTCTGAGCATTGGTGAACCCCAAGTGCCCTCTCAATCAGACCTTGCTGTTCAAATCCAGATCTGTATTTCAAGCATCTCCTTAACACTTCCACCTGGATTTCTCACAGGCTAAAGCTCAGCCTCAGGCCCACGTCCAAATCAGAGCTGTTTCACCTCAGCCTGGATAACCACTGTCGGTTTTGCTGGGAGCAAAACAGAGATCCTCTGCCTTTCCCACCCACCATGCAGGAAACACCAGAAATCCTCACTTACCCCGCCAATCCTCCCCATTCCACCTCCAATTCATTACTAAATCATGTCAATATGGAAACCTCAGATCCACCCGCTTTTCTTCATCTCCCCTAAATGACTGTGCACTTGGCTGCGTCCTGTAAGTAATGGAAAATGACAGTTTCAGCAGAGAGGAGACACCATCACTCAACATGCAAGTCTGGAGAGGCAGGCAGCCCTGGAAAGATCAGGTAGCCCACTGAGAGCAGAGCTCTGGATGGGCGGATCTGGGGCTCTTCCGGCCTTTCCCTCATGGTCCCAAGACAGTTGCAGAAGCCCTAAGCACTGTCCTCACACAGTAGCTTCCCAGGGCAGAAAACCTTTCTCTGAGGCTGCCCACAGGCCTTCGCTTAGATTTCCCTGGGCTAAGTGGGACTGCACAGTCATCGCTGCAAGGGAGACCAGATAAGTGAGTGTCCAGGAAAAGAAACGGACCGTCGTGACTGGCTTCATCACCTGAGGGTGGGCACACAGCCCAGCAACATGAAAGACGGGCGTGGCTGCCAAGCCCACAATTAGCAATACCTTCCACATCCACCGTCATCTCAGACCGACTGCTTTCATTCCTGAGCTTGCCCCCACTGAAGTAAACCAGGCCACGTCATTCTACCCACAGCTCTTTGAAGATGAACCTCTACACACAGACGAAATCCACAAGGCCTTGCAGGATACGGCCATGCCTTATTTCTCACCACTTTGCCTCCTTCATGTTCCTAAAATGCTGCAAACTCTTTCTTGCTTTGAGGCTTTCAGAAGGGACCATCTCCTCACCTAAACGCTCTTTCCGGAAAACTCTGCATGGCTGACTCCATCTCACAGTTCAGATCCTAGCCTCGATGTTACCCTCTCCGAAAGTCCTCAGGACAGTCTACTTTGATACCATCCAGCACCATAACCTTTGCACTAAATAAATCTGGCCCAGTTTATCATCTTATCTATTTGTATGGCCAGTTCTTTTATGCCTGTCACTCTGATTAGCTTGTAAGTGTTCTGAAGGCAGGAATCTCATCTGCTTTGCACATCACTCTAATACTGGTACCACACTCAAAGCCTGACAGGTACAGATGCTCATGAACACTGCTGAATTCATTACTGATCAGTAAGTGCATTAATGAACTAACTCAAAGAGAGACTAGACTGAAGGGAAAAGGAAAACTCAAGGGTGAGAGTGAGCAGGTCCATCTAGGACCGGATGAGGACACGAGCCCAGGTGGACATCTCCATGTGAGAGGCCGTGAGAGTCTGCTGAACAGACATAGGCAGGTGAGGCAGGAAACGGCCCATGCCACACTCGCCACGCTCTTGGAGAACTCTTATTCTCCACCCCTTGTGTTTCCGGGCAGAGTGAGCTCTGCCACAGCAATGCTCTGCCTGGCACGGGCAGGTGACTTGTGTGTCTCATAGTCTGGGGGAAGGAGCTGACTCGCTTACTAGCCCCCCATCCCCAGCCCTCCTTGCCAACCTGCAGGAGGAAAGGGTCCTGCGGTGCACTCACCACCCACAGTGTCGCCCGCCCCTACGAGGGGGCCACTGCCCTGCAGCCCTGTCTGTGACATCTGCAGAAGAGAAGCTGGACAGTGCTTCAGTGAAATTTCAGGGAGCAAACAGGATTCTTCTTAAATGAAACATTCAGTGACTTTCGGGCCTCCTTCTCCAATCAGCTTCCTCAGCAGTAATGCTCACAGACACTGTGACCACGCCTGGCTCCAAGCTTAGGAGGGGAAGATGGCTCTATGGAGCAGCCCTGAAGACCTCCACAGAGCAGCTCACCACGTGCACCGCGGGTGCTGAGGAGCTAATGCAGCTGTAAGTCCTGGACAACCCAGCAGCTTGCAAACAGGACACAAAGATGCTTTAAGGCTACGAATCGCTCTCCCTCCTAGGCAGCTCTCCCCAGCCACTCCCTACATTGACAGAAGTGACCATCCACTGGGCTCCCAGGCCTGTCATCTTATATTCAGGCCTGTGATTCTGACATGAAACACGAGTGTTGCTGATGCCTTCCCTTGCAAATTCCTACTTTACAAATCTCTGCTGGTGTCTTGGTCCATGGGACAATCACTCTTACTTCAGTGGCTTCTGTTCTATGGTGTACAGTGGTTCTGCCTGTTGACCTGGATGCTCACTTCATGTTCAGGAAGTCATCTCTCTGGGCTGAGAACACAGCAAGGCTAGTCTTGCTAAATTAAACAGGGCCATCTCCTGGCTGCAGTCCAAACAACCCAACCTCTGCTGACCTCAAAGAATCATGTCATTCATCCACTGAAGGTCACATCATCCATTGAAGATGCTGACACCCCCTCCCCGTACCACAAAACACCCACAGAGCCTCAGGAGAACTAACTGCAAAGTTCCCTCTCCCTGACCAAATGCAAACATCTTCCTTTGAAGTGCAGACAGAGAACACAAGAGCAACTCTCTTGCAATGGTGAAGGATTGAGCTCCAGTGAGCAGGTGAACACAGAGCCAAAATGAAAGACCACCTTCCCTGACTGGCAGGAAATTGCCACACAGTTACCTGAGGTGATTACCGTGGGAAAGCCTGCCTGTGTTGGCCTCTCTCACAACTAAGGAGGACGCACCCGCAGCACGGCAACTGGCCCCAACTCACTGTGCCCCCACTCCAACCACCCAGCCCACGCTGAAGTCCTGGAAGCCTCCCGGCCAAGCCTGCACGGGCATAGCCAACACTGGGCACTTAACCACAACCGGGCATATGGACTGAGAAGACAACTCGGAATCCGCGGTTTTCTCAGTTAAACGTTCTCCGCATTTTCGGCTCTGAGAAGAGCACAAGCATGTCACGAACGACACCCATGGTGTGCCCAAGCCACCCCTGCGGGCCCCGGTGGGCCCAAGCCACCCCTGCGGGCCCCGGTGACCCCAAGCCACCCCTGAGGGCCCCGGTGCACCCAAGCCATCCCTGCGGGCCCCGGTGAGCCCAAGCCATCCCTGCGGGCCCCGGTGTGCCCAAGCCATCCCTGCGGGCCCCGACCTCTGTGGTACCCTTGAAGTTTTACATTCTGCAGAGCCTGTCGGACGAGCATCCCAGACGGAGGGCAGGCTGGACAGTGACAGATTCTGGTGCATAACTGTCTCCAGATGCTGGCTGGGACAGAGCTGGAGGAGAAGTCATCCATGCCACAGACACATGAGCCAATTCTAAACCTCACAGCAGGGAGGGATCTGAGGCCAGCAATGGGACAAGGAGACCAAGGGGCGGAGGAAATGGGGTTAGACCAGGATGGTCTGCAGATTGCAATGGGATGATAGCCGAAAGGTTCCTGGAAAGCAGAGTCTAACTGTCCTGAGGCCTCTGCGTAACAGCTGTCTTAGGCCCAGCCAGTGGGTTGAGATGGGAGTGGCTGGAATTTAACATTTCTTTCAGGTGCAATCACTCCGCGAAAGCTTAGGAAGTACTGCATTTGGAATGAAAGTGTTTACTGTTTCAATGAAGAAGGCACCAACAGTGGGTAACGACGATACCTGGAAGAAAGGTAACTATAAAAATGAATTTAAACACACACGCACCGTCTACGGAAACAGATCTTAGCAGGAGAAGCAAAGTCCACTGTGAATACCAAACATCTCCTGAAATCAGTTCCCAATTAGGAGGCCATCCCTCTGTCTCCCAGCAGCCAGGGGAAAACAGCCCACGGGGGAGGAGACAGAGGGATGGGCAACAAAGCAAGGTATGTGTTGGAAGGCAGCCACCCTTTCCACCCGGAGCTGAGAACTCTGCTGGCACCAAAAGGCACTGCGAAGTTGGCAACCCCATCACAACGCAGAGAGCCCGCACACCCTGGGGGAGAGGGGAGACAATCCAAAGCAGTCTTTAAAATAAATACTTCCATCAGGGAATTGAAGTCCTTTGTATCTAGCAATGGCATGCCTCATTATTTCCAGGAGCGTGTTATGTTATGGGCTACGTTGCTTTAAATTCTGAATTCATGCCATTTGTAGAGGATAATAAAATACCAAAGGCACAACTACTTATCAGATAATCCGATGGAAATTTTAATTGAGGCTTCACTGTAATGCCTCTTGGCAGTGACCCCTACATCTAACTCTCTGGCTAATTCTCATTTCATTAAAGACAATTCCCAGTATGCATAAGCTTCTTATTTCATAAACCAGCCACTGGAACCCCACAGGCGGTAACTGCCTTCCTACAGGAACGACCTGCACTTCTCATTCGCTGGCCTCGCAGGCACCATGAATGGGGAATAAAAGAATCCTGGTCAGTTACTGATTGTGATGTTTCCTTCTCCACTGACCACCTGGAATCAAATCATTTTTCTGATTGTTATGGAAGCCGATCTTACTTGGGATGAAAAGCCTTTCTCCCGAGCTGATGTCACACTATGTGTGATTTCCTGGTGTGCTCAAGGTTTCTTAGGGCAGGAGGCAGTTTGGAGTCACCTGCTGGGTTGGTCAGGTGCCAGTTTTTTGGGAACTCACTCAGTCTTGTCCATAAGGGTCTCGATGGTCTGTTGCTTCCTTCTGAGCTTTGAATATGCATTTTCTGGCCCCAGATTCACCCTGACTGTATTAGGTCATCTTACAGTCATCCCCAGGAGAAGTGAATGATGTGTAGTCATTCCTCATCCTTTTTCTTTCTTTTGAGCCCAATTTGGGCTGAACACAGACACTGAATAAATCTTGGCATCATTCTTCGTCTGACACTTCATTCCTGAACCTTCATTTCACTTGTGAATTATATTTACTCTAGAACTTGACAGAGTAACAAAAATCAATCAAGGTGACCTTGCCTCTACTTTGTCTTAGCGTCAAGACCTGTTTTCCCTGAATGGAAGTAATGAAGAAATCTACACTCACAATAAGATAGAGATAGAAAAATTGAGTTGGGCTAGGGATACCTGGCCAGAGGCAGCTCCAGGATTTTTGTTTTTTGAGATGGAGTCTTGCTCCATCACCCAGGCTGGAGTGCCGTGGTGTGATCTTGGCTCACTATAACCTCCACCCTCCCAGGTTCAAGAGATTCTCCTGCCTCAGCCTCCTGTGTAGCTGGGATTACAGGTGTAAGCCACCACACCCAGCTAATTTTTTATATTTTTAGTAGAGACGGGGTTTCACCATATTGGTCAGACTGATCTCGAACTCCTGACCTTGTGATTTGCCTGTCTCTGCCTCCCAAAGTTCTGGGATTACAGGCATGAGCCACCATGCCCGGTCAAACTCCAGATTTTATTACAAGCCTCAGAATGTAGAACTTTCCTCAACAGAGCCAACCTAACCTTGGCCTAGCAGCAGAAGCCAACCCACCTGGGCAGGACACCTGCCTGCAGCACGGAGTCAGGGTGGACTTCCCCTGCCATCGGCTCCCTGGTCCCTCTCCTTCCCCTCAAAGCAGAGGTGAGGTTTAAGTCCTGGGTATGGACCCATCATCCCTGGGCTCCAAAAGTCTGGAGAAGATGAAAATAATGCCAGACATGGAATGAACACTTGGTGTTCCTAGACTGACATCAAGTCAGGCAGAGAAGTGACACACTCTCCCAGTAGACTCGCTTTCTTCTTAATGTGAAACACACTGGTGGGATGCGGACATGGACCCCGGATCTACTATTCCCTTCTGTTGACAACAATGAAGGTCTCACCTTGGGCAGCTACAGAGGGCTCTGTTAGGAAGTGCAGGACACCGAGTCACCAGAACTGAGGACTTCCTCCTTGTGTCAGTGGACAAGTTACGTGGCCCCGCCAAGCCTGTTTCCTGAATAGCAGGAGTGACTCTGCTGTTTGGCCCATGCAGGACTGCCTGCCCGGGCCCTCCTCTCACTGCCTCCGCACAGTTCTTCCCACCAACACCATGGAATCCGCATCCTCAGGTCTTGGTTGGAGGTGGCACAGATCAATTCCACTGAGGCAGGTCCCATGGGCAGAGGCTGCCTCACACTCCACTCAATTGGAGGAATGCAGTGGATCTCCAAGGTCCAAAGGTCCACAGCCCAGTATCATTTTTTTAAAGGGAGAGTATCTACGTATTCAATAAATACGGGTTGAATCTAAGGCTCCTCTACTCACTGCACAGATAAAAAAAAAAAAAGGATGTTACATGGTACAGAAGAGGCCGGGCACGGTGGCTCATGCCTGTAATCCTAGCACTTTGGGAGGCCGAGGTGGGCCGATTACCTGAGGTCAGGAGTTCCAGACCAGCCTGGCCAACAGGGGGAAACCCTGTCTCTACTAAAAAGACAAAAAAATGAGCTGGGAATGGTGGTGGACGTAACCACAGCTACTCAGGAGGCTGCGGCAGGAGAATCGTGTGAACCTGGGAGGCAGAGGTTGCAGTGAGCGGAGATGGTGCCACTGCGCTCCAGCCTGGATGACAAGAATGAAACTTCCTCTCAAAAAAAAAAAAAAAAAAAAGGTACAGAAGGTTCTCATTGGAAAGTGATATAGGTCACCCCTTTTTAAGATGGTCAACTGGAGTTGTAATGGAAGTGGAAATTCCCTAGCAGTGTGCCCTGAGCCCTTCATTTCTCCAAAAATCATTAGAGTAGGTGGGCAAGTTTTATTAGCTCAACAAATATGTTTAAACGTTTTAGTTAATGAAATCAGTTGTATGAATAAAGTTCATGGCATCTCTCATGCGCGGTCGATGTGAACACACAGTGGGGACCTGAAGATGCTGGGTCTGTGTTCCCACTGCGCAGGCAAAGGACGGAGAAACACACAACGTCGAGTAACAACTGAGACCTAAGTGGAAAGGCTGCTTCTGTCTCTCTGAGGAGATGCTCTTGAACAGAGACCTCAAGGCAGCAAGAGAGCGAGCTATGGAGACACCGGGGGAGGGCACGCCAGGCCCAGGAAGAACGGGCGCCGGGCTGGAGCTGGAGGACAGCTTGGCGAGGGAAGAAGAGGGCGGAAGGACAGGCGGCTGCCGCGGTGAGCAGGGGCAGGAGCACTAGGAAGGGAGGTCGGCAGGAGAACCCTGGGCCACATGTCCTGGGCACCCCACTGGTCTATTAATTCCACTTTAAGTGTCTTCAGATGCCAGGAGGAGATTTTGAGCAAGGAACCCACGCGATCTGGTTTATGTTTTAAAAGTAACCTCTGCCTCTCACATAAGAAGACACTGTTGAAGAGGAAGCTGCGGGTGGGGAGGAGACCCAGCAGGCGAGGGCAATGCAGGCCTGGACCGTGGCGGGAATGGCTGGTGTGGTTCAAAGAGGTCTGATCGAGAATATGTTTTGAAGGCAGAGTGGGCAGGCACTGCAGAGGGATTAGAAGTGTGTATCGGGCACCTTCAGAAACGAATACACAACAATAGCCAGTGGACTACTAGAAAGAGCTAATAAAATTCACAGCCACCATTTTCCAAGAGGCAGACAGGCCCTGTGCCAAATACTTTACAGTCGTTCCACATTTGATCCCCAGGACACCGCCTGGCATGTGGCAGTCCAGTCTCGATGCCACCGACAACGACAATGAAGGACACGGGCCCGTGGTCATGCAGCGGGAAGGGGCAGAGCCAGCTGCCTCTACAGGCCCCCTCTTCCACTCTGTGACCTGTCTCCTCAGCCCCATCCATCCATCATCCCTGCTTTTCCAGTTCCCTCCGACTTTCCTACACGGTGTGTGACGCTGGGTGTAGGGGAACACGACTCCCTGGTCCAACAGACTGACTGTCTTACCGCTTCCTCTTCCAGGATGAAAACCTCCTGGCGTTTCCACTTTATCTCAAAACTGATGTTTACCTTGGCATTCACAGCTCTGTGGCAGAGGAAACGTTGCAACCGGCCCATAAGGCGGCCCCAGGGACCCCCCGACCGCTCCCCTGACTGCTGCCTCTCTGGGAAACCTTCCAGGTCATCAGCAGCTGAGCCAGGGGGAGGGGGCGGGGGAGGGGCCATCCTGGCTTCTCCTGAGGCGCCCCCCTCCGCAGCCGATGCACAGCTGTCTTGTCCCGTTTGATTTTGTAACCTTGGGGTACAGGCAACAATAGAAAATATCTGGAATACTATGCAACCAAACGAGATGGGCTGTGAGAACATGAGGAAAGAAGCATGATTAAGCTCAATTGGCTTAACAAGAAAAAAGAAAGGTTTAAAACCCTGGGAAGCACAGGAAGACCTTGTTTCTACATGAAATAAAAACATTTGCTGGGCATGGTGGTGTGTGCCTGTCCTCCCAGCTACTCAGGAGGCTAAGGTGGGAGGATTGCTTGAGCCCAGGAGGTCGAGGTTGCAGTGAGCTACGATTACACCACTGCACTCCAGTCTGGGCAACAGAGGGAGACTTCTGGCTCTAAAGAAAAGAGAAAGAAATACCAGCTACCTGTTCCATGCTCCGTCTCCCTCTTCCCCCAAAACAGAGCCAGGAATGGGGCTGTCACAGGAGGGAACTCTACGGCGGAATCCCACGGCTCCCAGCTTCAGTTCGTTGCTCACCTCTGCACAGCAACATGAGATCAGCTCACTTGGAGTAGCTCCCACGACTCTCACACTCAAATTCAGAGCTGCAAGCCACATCTCTCGGGCCCCACAACCCTGCCCGAGTCATCTTAGCCTTTTACCACAAGCCTACCTGGGGTGCCAGGCCAGCCAGGCTCCTCCCAGCTCCGCCATCATGTGACTGCAGCTTAGTGAGGACCCCAGCCTCAGCACCTTCACCTGTGAACTGGCACATACAGGAGGCGACTCCATGAGGCCGAGGTGTGAGCAAAGTGCTGGGCAAGCAGGAGGCCCTCCCTCAGGAAACCTCAGGCCCCTGCGCTTCTGCTCTTTGCTCTAACTGCTTTCTGGGGTCTCACCTCCCTGATTTTGCCTACACTGGGACTCATGCCTGGGAAGCCCCACCCTGCCTGCGAAGCTGTGTCCCGGCACCCTTCCCAGGAGATCCACACGATGACAGGAGAAGGTGGCTGGGCGTGATGTCCGCGGGGAGAATGCTGCCATCTCAATATACAAATAGGGAAAGGAGGAACACTGTGTCTCTTTATTTTTCTGAGACAGAGTCTCAGAAAGCTGGAATTACAGGCATGTGCCACCACGCCCAGCTAATTTTTGTGTTTTTAGTAGAAACGGGGTTTCACCATGTTGGCCAGGCTGGTGTCGAACTCCTGACCTCAGGTGATCCACCCGTCTCGGCCTCCCAAAGTGCTAGGATTACAGGCAAGAACCACCATGCCTGGCCAACACTGAGTCTCATAAGTGACTTGCCCAAGGTCAAGGAAATGGCAGAAGGAAGACTCAAACCCAAGTCTGATAAGCCCTGCAAAAAAGAAGATGGAGTGGGCCCAGGGGTACCCTGCTTGCTCTGACTGCAGGACAGCCACCCACCCTGGCTGCCCACCCCACTGGGGACCCTTCCTTTGCTCATAGAAATACTGTTGGCACAGGTCACCTCAATGCTTCTAATGGCCCTGGCCTACAAACAGGCTGCAAATGAGTGTCATGTCCAAACGTCACCTTCTCAGCAAAGCCTTTGTCCACTCCAGGTAAAATTTCAGGTCCCAGCCCATCCGCTTCCTACACCTCTCAACTGTTTTACACGTTCCCTTTACCTCTGGCCTCCATCTACACTCTGGAGTGTACCTGCTGACTTTACATAAGCTGCATCCCTTCCACGGAAACATCAGCCCCACAAGAGCAAGGGCCTTTGATAAGTGCCTTGAGTGTCCCCAGGGCTGGAGCAGGGCCTGGCACACAGTAGGCACTCGACAGATCTTTACCAAGTAGGAATGCCGGAAAAGCAGAGTGTCAGCAAGGACAAAGATCCGTCCTGAAAACAGAACCCGTGATGGACGCGGCAAAGGAGAGAACATGGGAAAAGCAATGACGGGAATTTAATACCTGCCAAGAACAAAACGCGTGGGCACAGGCCTGGCAGAAGAGACCGGAGTTAAGCCCTCAGGCTTTGAGTCAGTTTGATCCCAGCTCTGTCACTCATGAGTGGCATAATTTCAGACAAGAAATGTATTCTTTTAGAACCTCAGTTTCCCCAACTGTTCACAGGAATAATGATACCTCACTTAAAATGTCATCGAAAAGCGAGAAAGTCTGGCCACGGTGGCTCATGCCTGTAATCCCAGCACTTTGGGAGGCCAAGGCGGGCAGAATATTTGAGGTCAGGAGTTCAAGACCAGCCTGACCAACATGGTGAAACTCTGTTTGTACTAAAAATATAAAAATTAGCAAGGCATGATGGTGCATACCTATAACCCCAGCTATTCAGGAGACTGAGGTGGGAGAATCACTTGAACCCAGGAGGCGGAGGTTGCAGTGAGCCAAGATCACACCACTGCACTCCAACCTGGGCGACACAGCAATATTTCATCTCAAAAGAGAAAGGGAGAAAGAAAAGACTGTAACCCAACTGTCTGGGGTCAGAGCCTAGCTTTGTTTCTTACAAGCTGGGTGCCTTCGGGCAAGTGATCTCCCTCTCTGCCTATCTGATCACTATGTTGGCCAGGCTGGTCTTGAATTCCTGATCTCAGTTTTCCCATATGCAAAATGGAAAGAACAGCACAACCTCCTGCATAGCGCTGTGCAGATTAAATGACTCAAGACCATGAAGTTCTCAAGAAATGGTAGTGGTTCTCAGTCTCACTTTCATCACGCCTGTAAGCATGGGATGAGGAGCAGTGTTGGTTGTGGTCTCTGCCACAGTAGTGACTGGGGCAAGGATACCACAGTCGACCCTGCTGAAAGCAACGCTCTTCAACTTTTCAAGGCTAAGGGGAAAGAAGGCATGGTCTCGGCACCACTCCCAGGCCTGTGAGATGCTGGACTGTGTGGATGCCCATGACCAGGAGGAACCTGAGAAGAGGCTACCCTTTGTGAAAGCGATGAGGTGGGGGTCTCTGTCCAGTGTTGCAGGAGGAAGTGCTGGAGGCGGGCTGGTGGAATCATGGAGGCTGGCCTCTCGCCATGCTTTGACAACTAATGAGCCACCAGGTTCCCTTAGCTGCCTGGTGCTACTGGAGCACAGGCCAGGGCACTTCAGAGAGAAGGGAGATGGTATGGCCGGGAGGAGGGTAGACATGGACGCACGCCACTCCTATGCAGTGGATATGACAAAGAAGCAGATGGGAATTCCACTCAGGGCCTTACCACCCTTGGAGTGGAGGGATGGTGAGCCCTCTGAGTAAAGATGTCCCCGCTTGGGATCCGCCCCCTCAGCCAGTGAAGGAAGAGGCAGTCTCCAGGTGAAAACCTTCACCTGATGTCCTGCAACCACATGTCTGTCTCCTGCTTGGTCACCACAAAGCCAAAGCATGCCCAACCCCAACAATCTAGGCTGTGCGGCAGAGCAGCGGGCCTGCTCCACGTGGATGGAGCTCCACTGCACTCTTTCCTGCACCCAGCTGCTGCTCAGGGGCCCTGGGCCCCACCTCAAGCCCAAGGCTGGCTCTGGGCCCTTAACAGACTGAGAAGCTGCTGGTCAGCACCCAGACTGCCGCCGGAGAGCAGGGCTGCAGGCACCTTTCCGCTCCCAGGCCTAAGTGACTTCTGTTCTCAAGGAGCAGCAATCTCTGTGCTGCCTCTTCCTCCTCGGTCCCAGACACCTTCAGCAACGTCAGGAACGTGTTCCAAGACCACAGCAAAGGCTGAAGGGTGGCAGCATATGCCACTGTGGCCAGAGGATTATTTTGAGCTGAAGGCAATGGAGAAGAAGCAGGTACAAGAAAGCTTTCTGTCCTCCCACTCTTTGCCAAAAAACAAGACGTGAATTTGTAAGGTGCTCTCCTCACTCCTCTGCCAGCAAGAACAGAAACTGACCACCGGGGACAACCCAGACCCTCATCAGTCCAGAGGTCACCCGAGGAATCTACATGACAAGCTCGAATAACGAGCCCTCACCTGCCATCAGCTCCCCGACAGGGGACCTTCCCACAGTCTGCCATCCAGAACTCAGTCCGTTCATCTTGTCACCTCTGGGAATGCATTATTCTTTGTCAAAATGCCGTACAAGCCCAGGGTCTAACCAGCCCTCTGTGTCCCTCATTGCTGAGGGCTTCCAGCTCATACTACACTTCTACTTTTCTCTGTTAATCTGTGTAGGTGTGTTTTGTTTTTTCCTGTTGCTACCAGTCTAATTTGCAGGGTCCCAGCCAATGAACTTCATAAGGGTGGAGAAAAAAAAAAAGAGTTAAATTTTCTTCCCCTACAAGTCCAAGACTACTTTTTAAATCTTCAGTAAAAATCACTCAAGATTCTGGCTCTACCCCTCATTCCACCACACTGTGGCAGGTCGCCCACCAAAAGTTGTTCTTTAAGCCTGAACAGAGATGGTGTCACTGTCTCCTCAGTCCCCACAGGGATGGACGTCTTCACCGCTTTGAGACCTCAAAGTATCTCAAGGGCAGGATCTTGTAGATACACACACTAGCACTTTGGATGGCTGTGCTAACTGCTTTAGCAAACAAAACCTCACATCTCAGGGTCTCAACACACTCTATTTCACACTCACGAAACATCCAATGTTTCAGGGGCCATGGCTGCCAGTTCTGTAGACAGCCTTAGCCAGTCAGCACATGGTGAAAGATAATAGTTCACACCACTTCCACTGCCGTTCCACCAGGCAGAGGGCCGTCACTTGGTACTCAGCCCTTTCCTAACCTTGACTCAGCTCACCTCACCATGACTCAGGCCTTTCCTAACTATGATTCAGTTCTTGTCTAACCATGACTCAGTCCTTTTCTATACATCAGTCAAACTTCCTCCCGCCACAACAGCACTTGCTAGGAATTTCTAATCCAAGTCATCTATGCCAGTAATTCCAAAGGTTGCTTAAACTGAAGTTCTAAATAGTAGCCAGGCTCAGATTCTATCACTGGTAGAGCAGGCCAACAGATCGCCCTGACATAACCTTCTCTCTCATTCCTGAAGCACTTAAGCTGCATATCTGTAGAAACTGAGGTTAAAAACTCAGAGCCAACTTAAGATTTCACAAGAAGGATTAAGGTTCCTCAATTTAATGAACTCACAAAGACCACAGGAGCCTAGTGAGCTGCCTGAAATATGCAAGCTACAAACAAACATTCTCCCTCAAATTGCAGTTCAGGCTCCGGAGGGTCACTCGCATCCTGCCCTTGTGGTTAATTCCAAGCACCCCAGTGGCTTCAGCATGACTGACCTTGCTCTTTACACGGTGAGTCCAAAGGCGGAGCAGTCACTGGGAAAATGACCTCTTGGCTCAACTCTAAAGGGGCGATTTTGATGCCAGATGCAAATGAGAACTGTCCGTTGTCCAAAAATGTCAGCAGTAACTACAGTGGGTCTCAGTCCCCACATGGTCCAGTCCGGCCCTGGAGTCGAAGCCAAAGAAGCATACCCTAGCAACCGAAAAAGAAACTTGCAAAGGCACCCTCATCTCTACTTGCATGTCCTTAGGAACATTTAAAACAGCTCTAATTCACCCCCTGGCAACACTTCTTAGAATGTCCCCTCCTTTCTCCAGCCTCCCTCACACACTGCAGCCTCTCCCATCCTGGGCGGGTACCTCTCCCTCCTGTCCCACACACACCACCCTCGGGCCCTGCACCATTTGTGTCTCATGACTCCTCCCTCGCCTACCAGGGGAGAAGGCAGGAGGAGCCCTTAGCTGGGAATTGTCCTTCTCCCATCCTGCTCATTTTGCTTGGACGAAATCTCAAGTGCTAGAAAATAAAATTCACAACATCGCTCCCTGTGTCGTCTTACTTCTTTTAAAAAATTATGGAAAGTATACATAACAAAAAATTTACCATCTTACCTATTTTTCTTTTTTCTTGAGATGAAGTCTCGCTCTTGATTCCCAGGCTGGAGTGCAATGGCGTGATCTCGGCTCACTGCAACCTCTGCCTCCTGGGTTCAAGCAATTCTCCTGCCTCGGCCTCCTGAGTAGCTGGGGTAAAAGGCACCTGCCACCAGGTCCGGCTATGTTTTGTATTTTTATTAGAGACAGGGTTTCACCATGTTGGCCGGGCTGGTCTCAAACTCCTGCCCTCAGATGATCTACCCACCTCGGCCTCCCAAAGTGCTGGGATTATAGGTGACATATCTTATCTATTTTTAAGTATACAGTTCTGTGGCATTATGTACATTCACACTGTTGTGCAACCATCACCACTGTCTACCTACAGAACTCTTCATCTTTCTGAACTATAAAAACTCTGCCCATTAAACACACATTCCCCATTACCCCGTTCCTCAGCTCCCAGCAACCACCATCCTACTTTCTGTCTCCATGCATCTGACCACTTTAGGGGCCTCAAGTGAGTGGCATCATTCAGTATCATCCTTTTGTGACTGGCTTATTTCATTCAGCATAATGTCCTCAAGGTTCATCCATGTTACGCACGCATCAGAATCTCCTTCCTTTTCAAGGCTCGGTCACGTTCCATCGTATGGATAGACCACATTTTTATTTATCCACTCACCCCTCTATCAACCCCTGGGATGTTTCTACCTCCTGGCTATTGTAGACAGTGCTGTTATGAATATGGGCATACAAAGATATCTGAGTCTCTGCTTTCCATTCTTTGGGATATGTATTGCTGGCGACCCCAAGAATGTGAGACGTGACCAACTCAATATATCTCTGGAGGCCAGATGAGCAAACGTGCTGTTCTCATGAAAGCAGGTTGTCGGGAAACTGACAAACTGCGTCTGCCTCCAGAAGGAATGTTAAGAGCAGTTACGTCCCAGGTCCCGGGCTCCTTCAGGTTATCTGTTCTCCTTGAGGTTATCTACCTGAACATCTGGAACCTGTTGAACAAGGAAGCAGTACCTGTGATCCATCAAGTAGCTGACCATCACCCCCTCCTCCCTATTCACTTAATAAATACCAAGGGCTATAAAAGCTCAGGGTCTTTGTTCACTAGAAGCAAAGGGCCCCCTGACCCCTTCTTTCAAACAGAACCTTTTGTCTTTGTCTTCAGTTCCAGTTTGTCCTCCTTCGTTCATGAGGTAACTATGGCAATGTTTTAAGAAGTAGAATTCCTGAATCATATTTTTTTAATTTTTTGACAAACTGCCATACTGTTTTCCATAGCAGATGCACCATTCTGCATTCTCACCAGCAGTGCACAAGGGTCCCCATCTCTTTATATCCTCACCAACATTTGTTTTTTCTGGTTTTGAAAGTGGTCATTCTGGTCAGATGTGGTGACTCCCACTTGTATCCCAGTACTTTGGGAGGCCAAGGCAGGCAGATCACCTGAGGTCAGGAGTTCTAGACCAGGCTGGTCAACATGGTGAAACCTCTTCTCTACTAAAAATACAAAAACTAGCGAGGTGTGGTGGTGTGCGCCTGTAATCCCAGCTACTTGGGACGCTGAGGCAGGAGAATTGCTTGAACCCGGGAGGTGAAGGTTGTAGTAAGCCGAGATCCTGCCACTGCACTCCAGCCTGGGTGACAAGAGCAAGACTCTGTCTAAACCAACAAACAAACGAAAGTGGTCATCCTAATGAGGGTGAGCATTCCCTTTAACCCTCACAATAACCCTAGATACTCTTATCCCATTTTCCAGATGAGAAAACAGAGCAGGAGATACTAAGTAAGTGTATCAGTCTATTTTCATGCTGCTAATAAAGACATACCCAAGTCTGGGTAACTTATAAAGTAAAAAGAGGTTTAATGGACTCACAGTTCCACATGGCTGGGGAGGCCTCACAATCATGGCAGAAGGCAAAGGAGGAGTAAAGGCACGTCTTACAAGGTGGCAGGCCAGGGAGAGTTTATGCAGGGGCACTCTCCTTTATAAAACCATTAGACCTCCTGAGACTTATTCACTATCACCAGAACAGCACAGGAAAGAACCACCCCCATGATTCACGTCACGTGAGAATTGTGGGAGCTAGATGAGATTTGGGTGGGGACACAGCCAAACCGTATCAGTAAGTCATTCAAGGACAGCGGTGGATGAACAAGGTTTGAACACAGGTCTAACTGCAGAGCCAATGCTCAGACCACAGCACTAAGTCATGCCTGTCCGCCCTTCGCATGGTGGCCCCTGGTGATGGGCTCAGCCTCCATCATAGGGATGAAGGGCTGTGCAGGTGGTAAACAGGAGCCTGAGGGCCCCTATACAGGTGACCATGGTGTGAGCCCTTCCCTGGCTCTCAGCCTGCGATTTCCTTGGCTTGTTCCAATCAGAGCAAAAGCCTTGTTCCAATGGCACCGCTGCAGCTGGTCCCTGGTCTCCTTGCCTCTCCTGCTCCTCCAAGTGCAGGCTGTCTAGGAACAGGCAGCACGCAGGCTCTACGAGCTCTTCAGGACTCACAGTGATAGAGGAGGCATCACATCAAGGTCTAGTTTCTCATTTACAATTCTATTTCTCCTCCTGCTTTTGGGTAGGGTTTTCTTGGTTTGCTTTTAATAGACCTAATAAAGGGTCAGGCTGACTCAGAACTGCATGACTGGAGTGGGAGACGCACTGTAAGGCAATGAGGCATGGAACTGCATTCCAAGCTCGTCATGCCGTGCTCCGTGGCAGTGAGGAATAGACACACTGAGAGAACAGCAGAGACTCCCACTGTTGTCATACCGAAGCTGTGCAAGAACGACAGAGCAGTGGGCTTTGGCCCGACACCAATGTCACCAATATCTTGTGCAAGTTCACAGCTGCCAACCTGGAAGGGAGGCCTGTTTTGGAATCCCCTCGCAGGCAAGGGTCTAGGAAGGTACTCACCAGCCACCTCAAGGAAGGACATACCCACAGGCCACCTACTTTCCCAGCCAGAACGAGCACGGGGGCTCTGTGCCTGCATTTGAAAGGCCATGGCTGGAAACCCTGCAAGGCGAGCTGCTCTGCTTGCTCAGCCCTCTTGCTTTCCAGCCCAAAAGGCAATTATGCACAGCCCCGCGTTTTGTTGGTCCCTGTCTAGTTCCAAAGTCAATGTTGCTTCTACATCTCCCAAGGGCTGGTAGAAGCCCATCCCATGCAAAAACATACCTAGATATTTTCACCATTTTCTAACGTATTTCAGCCATTATGTAACCTTAGACACAACCCTGGCAGGAAGAACAAGGAAAGTGGAACTCGGTCCCCTGGGGCAACTGGTTTCAGTACGGACTTCCAGCCAAGTCTCAAACACAAACCTCCCGCAGTGCAATCTTATTTTGTTGTTCCCAGGGCAGACAGACCTTCTCGGGAGGCTCTAACAAGCACTGGGAGAGAACTTACAGATTTTGTAGTCACAGAAGGAGCCTCACCAGGCTTTAAGCTGTGGGAAGCACATACACTGCACACTCCCATGCGCGTGCATGCACCCCAGGTGAGCGCAAAGGTATGTGTGTATACACGTGTATGTGTGTTTGGTATGTGTACGTAGGTCTAGACATATGCATCACTTACATGTTTATTCACCCCAGTCACTATCTTGAAGCTGCGCACAGAGCAACCACACACAGGTAAAGGCGGGGAAGTCCTCTGGATCACCTCTCCCTGTCCTCTTCTGTTCTCTCGGGCATGACAGCTCCAACGCACAGTCTTTGGAAGACCCTCTCCAACACCCGGACACAGCCTAACTGGCATCCTGGAGGAGACACTACTGACGCTTAAAGCTAAACCTGTGAGAAAGGGAACTGGTCTCCTAAAGCCTACACTTTTTTATTTTCTAAGCAACCCCATCGGCCAAGAAACCCAAGCTGAATTTGTGGGATACAAAGCCCTAAACTGAATAGCATGAGACTTTCCTAAGTCTTTTAAGCAGATGGCCTACTTTTTAATAGTATCATGAAAGCGGACCTTGCCAAAAAATTCTGCACTCTTGATGGCTAGATGTAAGCATATTTGATTCCCAAAATTGAAACCTTTCATAAAACCTCTCAAAAAACAAAGAATATACTCGAAAGCATAATTATAAATACCAAGGTTGCCTCTGACAAACAGATGAATTTGCTAAAGACCGTAAGTTGTCTGATTTGGGACAAGAAACATGTAATTAAATGTTAAGCCTTCGCCTCTGTAACCTGCTCAGAGGAGACACCAAAGACACAGTGTGGATAACCTCGGAACAGGGGCCAAAAGTGAGGTGGGTCCTAGGTAAGGGGAAAGCCGCTTCAGAACTTGCTCATTTGAAGGAGTCATTTGCCCTCAGGGGTAATGCCTGGAGACTACACTTTTGTTTAAAATTGTATTTTATCCTTTCTATAGTCGTATTTCATCATAGCTTTAATTTTGCATTTTGCTACAGGCTAGTGATGTTGATTATTTTTTCATAAGCTTATTTGCCATCCATGTATCTGTAACATATCTGTTCAAGTGGTTTGTCTTTTTATTTAATTTTTTTTGTTGTTGAGACAATGCCTCTCTCTGTCGCCCAGGCTAGAGTGCAGTGGTGCGATCTCAGCTCACTGCAATCTCCACCTCCCAGGATCAAGCGATTCTTCTGCCTCAGCCTCCTGAGTAACTGGGATTACAGGCGCGTGCCACCACGCCAGCACTTTGGGAGGCCGAGGTGGGTGGATCACAAGGTCAAGAGACTGGGATCATCCTGGCCAACATGGTGAAACCCCGTCTCCACTAAAATAGAAAAAATTATCTGGGCATGGTGGTGCACGCTTGTAATGGAGTCAGATGGAGTCTTTGTCGCCCAGGCTGGAGTGCAGTGGCATGATCTCAGCTCACTGCACCTTCCACCTCCCAGGTTCAAGTGATTCTCCTACCTCAGCCTCCTGAGTAGCTGGGATCACAGGCGCCCACACCAGGTGTGGCTAATTTTTGAATTTTTAGTAGAGACAGTGTTTCACCATGTTGGTAAGGCTGATCTCAAACTCCTGACCTCACGTTATCTGCCCACCTCAGTCTCCCAAAGCACTGGGATTATAGGCATGAGCTGCTGTGCCCACCCCTGGTGTGACTTTTTTAAAGCATGCCCATTCACCTGCTCACTCAGGTCCACCCAGTACAGAGGAGTGTGGTGAGGCCTCTCCACTGCAGGGGTCAGGAGAATCAGGACCTTGGAAACGCCAACTCTGCCTACAGCACTAGCACCCCTGTGAAGCCTAGAGATGCTAAGCCTTGTGTTTCAATATTCACCAAAAGATCTGAAGGGTGCAGTGGACATCGGTCACCTTGGACTGTCTGGCATGCATCTTCCCACCTGGCTAAAGCACAATGACCCCCTTTGGGAACCTTGACCCCCAACATGCATTCTTCCTGGGAGTGCTGTTGCCTCCCCTATGGAAGCCCAGAGGCCATTATCTCCCTCACACCAGTGGAGGTGGGGGTCGGGGTAGACCACAGGACCCTGGGCTGCTGGGGGAAGATGGAGTTCACTCCCCAGCCATGGTGGCACATGGACCAGACAGGCCTTGCCACTAACCTCTATGTTATATCAGTGACCTCTCCACTTCCAGAGCTCCCCTGGGTGCTGCCTGTGTTCCAAGCCAGGCTCCCAGCCTGGTGGCAGCCCCCTTCTGATAGGTGCCCTTGGCTCATTCCTCACTATCAAGAATGCAGACCAGGCAATGCAGACAAATGGGCTGATGCAGAAGGAGAGTGTATTTCATGGATGCCCCAAACCCTTGCAGTGCCTGAGAGGTTATTCCAACGCTGCGTTCAAACGGAGCTCTGAAATCTATTTTAAACTATTTTAAGAACACGCATTAAAACACGTAACAGTAATAGGTTCCCCCTAGGGGACTACTGACGGTGGGGGTTAGGGCAGGAGGAACCTTCTAGGGGGCTGATAACATTCTTCACCTATATCTGACTTGTGGTTTCAAGAGTCAGACTGCACAACTACGTAGATGTACTGGATGCCACTGAACTGTACACCTGAAGATGCTTCTGGGGGCAAATGCTATGTATACTTGACCACAGTATCAAAAAAGCACAGACTAAAACGGAATTCAAAATATTGCTATAAATTGATTTCAATCAATATCAGGTTAAGCCAAAAGAGAAGCGTATAGGCATAAATTAAAAATCCATCAAGTTTTGCCCTCTTTACATACATGTGAGCTGCACCTTAATTAAAACAACAACAACAAAAAATGCTGTTATGTACCAAATTACACCACACTGGCAACCCAAAGCTTTCCTAGTCATCCTGGGTACCAGATAACTCCTTTTCTGCAGAACTCAAGACAGCATTTCATGCTACAGCTGGATCCTGAGGTTTCAAGGCAGCTGTTGAAAATCTCTTAGCATGGGCAAGCATGCACCTATGTGACTCAGATTATTTTTCCATTATGTACAATCAAAACAAAATATGAAAAATAAACTGGATATTGGGATGAGAAAATTACAGAGATGGAATACAGATAAATGGGTGCCAATGGTTAGAGAAAAGGAGGGTGGCAGGGGGTGGCTCTCAAGAGGTGGTCCAAGGGGGCACCTCAGCCGCATGGAGCCTTCTGTTCCTGATGGTCATGGTGGATGAAGTTGTGCAAGTAGTAAGATGTCACAGAACTTTATACAAAAGCATACCGAGAAATGAGTGTGTGCAGAAACCAGTAAGCCTGATGAAGAGCTGTAGTCTAGCTCACGGTATTGGGTCCATCCACTTCCTGGTTCTGAGAGGACACTGCAGTTATGTCAGATGTTACCACTGGACAAAGCTGGGTGAAAAGTACAACAGACCTCTCTACTCTTTTTGGCAGTTATCGTGACTGTATAGTTAGTCAAAATAAAAACATTTTAAAGTCCATCAACAAGTTGCATGCTGAGAACAATATACAACTGCCAGAACCCTGGTTTTCATATTTTTCTGCTCATTAAATCATCTTACTGTTCTTATTGACTGGCTTAAACATCTGTACAAGCAAAACATGACACATAAAAATAACAGGTATATTAATAAAGCACCATGCAAGTTTAATTTTTTAAAAAAGGTATCAGTTCCTTTGGAGAAGCTGAAAATCCCTGAGGTCAGAAGACATAACGGGGCCCAGGAGCTAGGCTGGGTCTGCCTGCAGCTAACCAGATGCCACATGAACAATAATGACAACACCAGTCCTGACCATGAAAAGGCTTCCTTGTTGAGGAAGTGAGACATAGGCACCTGGGAGGGGAAATAAGGACATAAGATGCTCCCAGGTAGCATGTGGCTAAGTATCAAATGAGTAGTGCTATGGATTGACTGTGTCCCCACAAAATTCTTATGGAGCAGCCCTAACTCCCAATGTGACTCTATTTAGAGAGAGGACCTGTAAAAAGTTACTTAAGGTTATAAGAGGTCATGGGGTGGGGCTCTAGGCCAGCATGACTGGCGTCCTCCTAAGGAGGAGGAGAGACAACAGGCAGGTGCACGCACAGAGGCAAGGCCAGAGAGGACTCAGGGAGAAGGCGGCCAGCGATGGCCAAGGGCAGAGGCCAAACCTGCCGAACCTGGATCTCGGACTTCAGCCTCCGGATCTGTGAGACAACATGCTTCTGCTGTTGAACCCACTCAGTTTATGTGGCATTTTGTTATGGCAGCCTGGGCAAACCAATAAAAAGTGGTATGGTGATGTGGCTCAGGAAAGAAGACACTTGATTCGAAGCAGCTGCCTGCTTTTCAACAGCGGCCTGAATACAGGACGTAACCACAATTAATGGCATATTCCCATCAAAAGAGAAGGCTTTTATATATTCAGAAGAAACTGAAAGCTAGCTGTAAATCCTGTGGAAGAAAACCACACCATTATATACACGGTTTTAGTGATCACCGGAATCGGAGTTCCTTCATCTGCATGCATGCATTCATTCATTCATTCAGTCAGTCAGTCAATCCTTCTTCATTTAATCAACCAACCAACAGCAGTGACGAGGCCTCTATCCAGTGCCAGGTGCTGAAGGCCACACAGCCTGGAGGCCAGATCTGGGCTCTGCACAGTGCAGAGGCTTCCAGGACAGAAGTGCAGGCAAGGGCTACATGACTGATGGATTGTGTCTCCACGTGGCAAGCCAGGAAGGAGGAGGAGCACAGAGCAGAGGCGACCCCGGACAGGGGACTTTGACCAAGGCTGACCTGTGAACCCGGGGACAGAGCAGCCACTCCTAGGGACAGCACATGCCTGGCAGCCCTGCTGACAGAGAGAGGTCAGCCCATACAAGTCTCCATGGCCCCGACCCGACCTGGGCCTGTGTCAGCCAGCCCTCCCAGGAAGCATACTTCACATGGCCTTTGTCTAGCAATCCCTCATGGAGACAGCCCCCAAATAACAAAGCAGGAGTTGGCTGCCTGCTTCGTGACACCTTGCTCTCAGATCTGTTTAGAGGACCAATGAAGTATCATCTCTTAAAAACCATTTTGCACAGGGCACAGTGGCTCATGCCTGTAATCCCAGCACTTTGGAAGGCCTAGACAGGTGGATCACAAGGTCAAGAGATCAAGACCATCCTGGCCAACTTATGAAACCCTGTCTCTACTAAAAATACAAAAATGAGCTGGGCGAGGTGGCGGGTGCCTGTAATCCCAGCTAGTCGGGAGGCTGAGGCAAGAGAATCGCTTGAACCCGGGAGGTAGACGTTGCAGTGAGCCGTGATGGTGACACTGCACTCCAGCCTGGGCAACAGTGAGACTCAGTCTCAAAAAAAAAATCATTTTGTAAACTCTAAAATGTGACACAAAAGATAATTATCATTATATTAGATTTCAAAGGCTCTTGTGAGTCACCTAATCCAAAGTGATCATTTGATGGATTAAGAAACCGCACATATCCAAGGCCACCCAGCTGGCACTCACCAGAGCCAGAACAAAGGCTTGGGATGACTCACTGCCGGGGCTCCATGGGCAGCTCAGCTGTTCCACTTGTGAGTTTTATAACGTTATGTATTTTTCACACTTATATTGTTTTCTTTGATTTTACTACAATTCTGAACATACATGATTCACAATTTTTATTCTGGCCATGCAATATGATATTTCGCCCTCCTGATGAATAAAAGTTTGTGTTATGGCAGACAAAACTAGACACACCCTTGGCATTTCCCGTTTTAACCAAACACTCTGTTCCTACACTCAAAGAATGGTTTCTGTTTGAAATCCAAGAGAGGTCAAGAGCAAACCAGGCAGAACTGAAGGCGGGTGAGAAAGGAGAATGGCAGGGGAAGGAGAAGGTAGAGGAGGAGGGGAAGGGGAAGGAGGAAGGGGTGTTTTCCCAGCACTGCATGCCACTTTCAATGTTGTCACACTCAAAAGCGATTAGCCTGGCAGCAAGGCAGGTGGAAGAGATCAGATTTATTTATTCTTTTTGAGATGGAGTCTCACTCTGTCACCAGGCTGGAGTACAGGAGCATGATCTCAGCCCACTGCAACCTCTGTCTCCTGGGTTCAAGCGATTCTCATGCCTCAGCCTCCTGAGTAGCCGGGATGACAGTACATGCCACCACATCCAGATAAATTTTTTTTTGTACTTTTAGTAGAGACAGGGTTTCACTATGTTGGCCAGCATGGTCTCAATCTCCTGACTTCGTTAACTGCCAGCCTCGGCCTCCCAAAGTGCTGGGATTACAGGTGTGAGCCACTGCGCCCGGCTGAGATCAGATGTCTTATAATACAGTCACCCTTCACCTCTTAGAGTGAAGCTCAATAAAGGCCATTTGCATGCATGAGAAGAAACCGCTAAGCTTTCACCTCACGACCACAACTGTGTAACTTAGTGGGCTGCCTCTCCTGCCGGGGTGACCAAAATGCCCAGAGCCAAACACAGTCCCAACTGCAGACACCTTGGAGCAGCCTGGTGGCTCCTCCCCTTGGCATCACTTGTAGTATCTTCCTTACTGACCCTTCATCTAGATGCCTTCTGCCATAAATAACCTTGAAACATTTCAGGAAAATTTAAAAGGGAAAGTCAAAGACCAGCTTACAAGAAGAGAGGCAACAGAATGTGTGGCGCTTGTTCGAAGAGGGTTCCTCCCCTGGGATCAAGGGGTCTCCTGATTCCTCCAGGGTGTATCAGCCCCTCGGATTATTATTTCAAGTCTCAACTTACCAACAGTGTCACATGGTTCATCTTTCTGTACACAGAAATCCGTCCTAAAAAAATAAAATAAAAGCCATTGTCAGGTATATGCAGTATCCCCAAGAATGGGAGAAGAAAACACTGTCAATTACCCTCAGGCAGTCATCCCATGAGGTTATCCTTCCAGTGGCCACAGGCCACAGTGGACGGTAACAGGCAGCCACATTCGGCAGCAGTAAGCCATCCAGATTTCCCAGGGGTAGGTCCACTTACACCACACGAGACCCTTCTTTTACAGATGAACTATTCTATAGGTAACAGTTGCTGGAAGGACTCCTTGCAACGGCTGAAAACGTTTTGGAAGATGTTTGCCAAGTCACTGATCAGAGACAATTCTCAGACAATGGCATCCAACTGCAGGGGTTTCCCCAAGCCGCTCTACTCAGGCAGCAACTGGTTTTTAATGCTGTAATGACCATGTGTCGCTTTCACGAGAAGATGACACAAAGTCATTTTTAAAAACTGTACTCCTCTACCATGCAGCCATAAAAAAGAATGGGATCATGTTCTTTGCGGGGACATGGATGGGGCTAGAGGCCATCATCCTCAGCAAACTAATGCAGGAACAGAAAATCAAACACTGCATGTTCTCACTCGTAAGTGGGAGTTGAATGAGGAGAACACACGGACATACGGTGGGGAACACCACACACCAGGGCCACCTGCGGGGGTGAGGGAGACAGAGAGTATGAGGAAGAACAGCTAACAGATGCTGAGCTGAATACCTAGGTGATGGGCTGATCTGCACTGCACACCACCATGGCACATGTTTACCTATATAATAAACCTGCACATCCTGCACATCTACCCCAGAACTTTAAAAGTTGAAGGAAAGTAAAATTGTATTGCTTAAATCTCCTCAGGATTCCCCGAGTGGGCACCTGCAGACCAGTGAGACAGCAAAGATGCTTGAAACCTGGTCCAGCCCGGTTCTGCAGGTACAAGGGGTTCATCTGGCCTCCTGTGGCGAAACCAGGGGCCTGGGCTCTTCTTTTCTAACAGTGGAGCATTCCCTTGGTTCTTTATAAGTTTCCACGGTTAAGAGTTGACCAGAGGGCTGGCTGGGGCAGGACTCAGCCTGGGAGCCTGGTGAGGAGCCATACCTGGCCCAGAGATGGCCCCTCCTGGGTCCCATGCCCATCTTCTCTCAGGGCCCAAAGAAAGCTTGAGATCCACACTTTTCAAAACCTCATTCCAAAACCAAAACAGAGAAGAAATATCACAAAGAGATGAAAAGGCCTAGTGACTTGATTTTTCCATCAGACTCCCTTTTAGAAGATGAAGGAACAGGTGATATAACTAGCACTGGTAGGGAGGAAGCCAATTAAAATTAGGGGCACAGGTGTGCTCACTGGCCCACTACCTATCTAGCTCCAGTCCAACATTACTGATCTGGCACCCTTCCCATTCCGGAATTCTGAGCAAAAAAAAAAAACCACACACACACACACACGCACGCACGCACGCACACACGCGGCTGGCCTAAGACCTTGCTCCACGGTTCTCAGATATGTGAACAGGACGTGTTTAAAGCTTTGCCCCATTGCCTTAGCTGGACAAAGGGAGAAAGGGAGAAAGGGACGGAGGCCTCAGCTGGACAGAATGGAGGTGAAGCCACAGGCCAAGGCAAGGCCAAGGGCGAGACGGGTGCCATTCCGGAGACAGCCACCGCTGTTGGCGGAGGACTTCCCCTCCGTGTGTTCTCCCATCCAATGGCTGCCCTGAGGAGAAATAGGCAGTCTCAAACGACAGACCCCGAGACATCACCAGCTGCTTCACCTAAGGAAGAGGTGAGAGGTGTGTCCAGCTCAGGGAGGGACAGCCAAACTCAGTGAGAGGCCTGTCTGGAAAATGTCAGTCGAATCCAAATCTCTTCTCTCCTTCCTGTTCAAGGCCCTTCTCAGAAGAGAAGCTGGGCGGCTTTATCTCCAGGGATCCCAGCTTTGTTCCATTCATTATCAGGGGCACCCACGTTTTATATCATCCACTGCCAACTCATGTCAAACTCCCAGGCAGGGACTGTGGGGTTCACTCCAGGAATGAAAAAAAAAATGAGGGCTAGACTCGGCTCCCAGCCCCTATGTCCACTGAAACTCCAAGGTGCCTTTCTCAAGGCTGACGTGAAGCTGCATGGCAGGGCTGGCTTTGTGGGTGTCTGACCCCCACCCTGGGCTAACACTCTGGGGTCGCGGGGTCCCATGTTTTCATTTTGCACTGGGCGCCATAAGTTACGCAGCTGGTCCTCTGCGTAACCCACAGCCAGGCACACAGCTGGGACTTCATACCTTCTTTGATTAATTGGCTGACGTTTCCAGACCCTTTCGATAGGCCCTGCAAGCTACCCAGCAGCCATGGCCTCGTCAGCGCTGGAAGCCAGAGAGCAGAGCACCAACTTCCGTGGACAGCTGCTGAGACCTCACCATGAGCAAAGCCTGGCGAGCAGGCTCTGTGGCAGAAGGTGGAGGGAGGGCGTCCTGGGGAGCGAGACAGTGTTACACTGGAGGGGACAGTCTGGCCAGAGGGATCCTGGTGGTGCAGCCTTGGGCCACCTGTGTCTGCTCTGGCATCTCCCAGGCACTCTCACCGGGAGCACAGGCCCAGGCTCAGGGAGGAGTCCTGCGTTCTCAGCTTCCTGGGTCAGTGAAGCCCTGAAGCCTCTGTGTGGACTCCATGTGGTCCCAGGCTCAGTCCTCTCAGGGGTCCTTCCTAGTCGCAGACACAGCTGCAGAAAACCCAGCTTCCACCGCTTCTGGCTCAGCAGCTCCTGCTGGACATGACGTCATGCTCACGTCCTCCACGGCAGCCACCTGTCAGGGAATGTCTGGGAGAATACACTGTCCAGCTAGGGCACAGCCCCTAAGGGTAAAAAAGAACCTTAAACCGGAGGAAACACTCATGTTGGCCGGTCCTAGGTCAGGACCAGGAGGCTGTCCCCTGAGCGCAGCCTAGCCCGGAGAGCCTCAGCTCGGGTTACAGTGGGAGGAAAGGACAGCTTCTCCAGGGCGGCAGCTGCCTCGCACCCAGTCTCCATGTGAAAACATCAGCCTGTTATTATCCCAACCTAGGGAATTGCAGCTCTCTACTTCTAGTTATTAAACACAGCTTCCCAGCCAACTCAGCTTCCTGCCTGACTCCAGAGCTGCCTCCCCCATCCTTGAAAGAGATCCTCAATTTAACATCTGTGAGGACCCAAAGGACGGGCCATGCACTGATCCGTTCAGGCCAGTAGCCCCACGGCAGCAGGTGAGATGGACTGTGATTGCTGACGTAGCTTCAAGGCATCAGCCCATAAAGTAGAAGAAAGCTCAGGCTCCCAGGATGGCGACAGGTAACAGCTATGCAAGAGGTCAATCGAAAGCTCGTTTTCTCTGTCCCTGGATGAGGACACTGCCCATGCCCCCAGCATCCTCACCCAGAACCACTCCCATGCAATTAGGACCCCTCTCCAATGTGCTTAGTTAGAACAGAACATTTTTATTATAAAATGTTTTATTGTACTAATACATGAACATACAATTTATTATCTTAACCACTGAGTGTAAAGTTCAGTAATGTTAAAGCCACACTGTCACGCGACCATCACTGCTATCCACCTCCAAAACTGTCATCCCACATTGAAACTCTGTACCCACGAAATAACAGCTCCCCACTCTCCCTTCTCCCGGACCTCTAGCAACCACCATTCTTTGTCTCTATGAATCTGACCACTGTAGGTACCCCATGTAAGTGGAATCATGCAGCATTTGTCCTCAAGATTCAACCAAGTTGCAGCTCGCATCCAATCTCCTTCCTTTTTAAGGCTGAGTACTATTCCCTTGTACATAGATAGCACGTTTGTTTATCCATCCATCCATGGACATTTAGGTCACTCCCACCTTTTGGCTGTCATGAGTAACGTTGCTGTGAACCTGAGTGTCCAAATATCAGAGTCTCTGCTTTCAATTATTTGGGGATTCAGTTCTTTACGGTTCAGAAGTGGGATTATATGGTAACTCTCGTTTTGATTTTTCGAAAAGCCATCATATGGTTCTAAAGTGGCTGTACCATTTTACATTCCCATCAATGGTGCACAAAAGAGTTCCAATTTCTCCACATTCTTCCAACACTGGTCATTTTCCATTGTTTTGTGTATTAGTCCATTTTCACGACACTGATAAAGACATACCCGAGACTGGGCAATTTACAAAACAAAGAGGTTTAATGGACTTACAGTTCCATGGCTGGGGAGGCCTCACAATCATGATGGAAGGCAAAGGCACGTCTCACATGGCCGCAGACAGGCGAAGAGAGCTTGTGCAGGCAAACTCCCTCTTGTATAATCATTAGATCTTGTGAGACTTCGTCACCATCCCGAGAAGAGCACAGGAAAGACCTGCCCCCATGATTCAGTTACCCCGAACCAGGTCCCTCCCACAACACGTGCGAATTTAGGATGAGATCTGGGTGGGGACACAGCCAAACCATGGCATTTTGTTTCACAGCAGCCACTGTAAAAAGTGTGAGTTATAGAAAAGAACATTTCTACACAAAATATTTCCTCTGTGGTAAGTTGGGAGGGTAGAAAATGAAAAGAAAGTCTAATTCACAGCATCTTTGCAGTGAGGGTGTATCACGACGGCTGAGGTCTTTTTGGAAAAGGGCTAATACAGATGCTTTGTCAACAGTCATCTTGGTGACATTTATTGCCTCTGGAAAACAAATGCCATTCATCCCCAAATCCAGACTACTTACAAGTTCCTTCTCCACTCATTGAAAGGAAACAGCAGGAAAGAGACAAAATTTTTTTCAATACAGGGAAAAATTCCCATGAGCTATTAATTATTTAACAAAACACAAGAAACTGCAAATTTTCTATAGTATTTATAAAAAGTATATTCAAAGTAGAAACCTTGGGAGTTTAGCTGCATATTCCACAGATAACGTTGTTTAGAGTTCCTCTAGGAAAATCTTTCAGACCAAACATAATTACCATTTGGAAAATCAGCTCCATTAACTTAAAATCACACACAGACATAGTTCCCAAGGACTCTTGCTTGCTCCCCAGATTGAATCTGCATTCAAATCGTGGTACCCTTAACCTAAACGCTGCAACACCCAGGGCATTCTACAGAAAGCCTCACAGTCCCCAAATGCCACTGCAAAGTCATTTGAGCAACAGCAGCCTCTGGCCAGTGGGTGTGGCCAGCCCCTGCTCTTAAGGAAGGTGGTGCCTAGAGACTCCCAGTGCTCACTAGCGTGGGCAAGACCAGGTCAAAAGCATACACTAGGTCACGTTCACCCCTTGGTCCTGATGCCTGCTACTGCATCAGCCATATCATAGACAATCAGAATTACTAAAGGCACTTTTTCTACAATGTCTCTTCAATAATTCTGATTGTCTGTGATAAGGCTTATATATGGATTATATATTTAATCATACCCTGTAGAAGCAGCAAGTATTCTCCTAAGGGATTGTCACACTACAAAGCACACTGTTAAATGTGCAACAAAGCACGCTTAGGGCTGGCAATCGACAAACTTCCACAGGGAGTGAGCAGGCATCCATTTGGTAACACGTAGTGGCATTGTGTCCATTCTGGGATTTTTTTCTTTTTCTTTTTTTGAGACGGAGTTTCACTCTTGTCACCCAGGCTGGAGTACAATGGCACGATCTTGGCTCACTGTTACCTCTGCCTTCTGGGTTCAAGTGATTCTCCTGCCTCTGCCTCCTGAGTAGCTGAGATTATAAGCCTGCACCACCACACCTGGCTAATTTTTGTATTTTAGTTGAGATGGGGTTTCGTCATGTTGGCCAGGCTGGTTTCTAACTCCTGACCTCAGGTGATCCGCCTGCCTCAGCCTCCTAAAGTGCTAGGATTACAGGCATGAGTCACTGTGCCTGGCCTATTCTGGGGTTTTTGAGAGGAATGAAAGCTGCACTGTATGGTGTCAGGGGCAGGGATCACAGAATTTCCCCAGATGACTTTGAGACGTCATGGGGCTCAGAGTTTGTAGCACATGGCCTGAAAGATGCAACCCAAAGCATTTCTTGACTCAAAACCAAATGTTAAGTGAGATTTAACTCTATGTGGAGGACCAGGCACAGTGGCTCAAGCCTGTAATCCTAGCACTTTGGGAGGCTGAGGCAGGCGGATCACCTGAGGTCAGGGGTTCCAGACCAGCCTGGCCAACATGGTGAAACCCCATCTCTATTAAAAATACAAAAACTAGCCAGGCATGGTGGCACACGCCTGTAATCCCAGCTACTCAGGAGGCTGAGGTAGGAGAATCACTTTAACCCAAGAGGCAGAAGCTGCAGTGAGCCAAGATTGCGCCATGCACTCCAGGCGGGTGACAGACAGAGACATTGTCTCAGAAAAAAAAAGTCCCTAACATTCAATGTTGACATATTCCTAGCAACTCTATCTAAAAGCTGGTATTTTGAACCTAATGGATTAAGTTATTAAGAAGTATTTCTGTGTATTTTATAAAGGGAGATTTTTGGTATGAACACATAACATGTTGTTTATGTTGTTAAAGTCAAGCAACCAAAGAAAAATCAGTGTGCCTCAGAGAGGGCTGAGACATAAGGAAAAACGACATAGCCACACTGACATCTGTTGATGTAATCCCCAAAAATAAATGGTCCAAGTGCTAACCCTCAGTACCTGTGAACGTGACCTTATGTGGAAAAAGAACCACTGCAGGTAAAATCGAGTTAAGATGTGGTCAGGCTGGAGTGAGGTGAGCCCCAGTCCAATGACCGGTGTCTTTTTAGGAAGAGGGAAGTTTGAACAGAGAGACGCACAGGGAGAATGCTGTGTGAAAATGGAGGAGGGACAAGATGGACACAGCTACAGGAGGAGGGACAAGAGAGACACAGCTACATGCCCAGGCACTGTACCTACCTCAGAGGTGGATACCCCGATTAACCCCCCCTTACTGATGAAGAAAGCAAAACCCAGACAGGTGGCCCAACGTCCAATTTCCAAGCCTGAATTCCCAACAACGTGCCTGTTTCCCCTCCGAAGGGAAACATCTTTTCCCACTCGCATGTCAGTTACAGGCCAAATCCCGTTTTACCTGGTCACAAACACAGCAGCATCCACCAGGGGTGGGTCGTCTTTCCCGCCGGGAACCTGGTTGTTGCCAAGGTACCGCGCTCCTCCATACTCCTCGTTCTGCCAGTGACAGAAGCTCTCCAGGGACCGCTCACCATGGTGCCCAATGTACAACTTAGCCTGAAAGAAATTGGGGGGCAGTTAGAGACACAAACGCCCGGGAGGCCAGAGTTTAGATGGAGACTACGGCAAGGACGTTAAGGTGCAGACAGTCACTCGCTGAGACACCATTTAATGACTCATGGACCTCTTAAGAAAAGCCTGATGCTACTGGGTAAGCAGCATAGCATAAATCTGCAGAGATCATCAGGGGCCTTACATATAGGTGCGAATGAAGACGAGGCTATTAAAAAAAAATGCATCTTCTTTTCATCAGACAGAACAGTATCCCAAACCAAGCAAGGCTCCCTCAGTCTCATGGTGATGAAGTCAACTCGCCAGGTAACATCAGCACATGGGAAGCTGCTCCAATGAAAGACAGAAAATAATGCTGCCGTGAACCCGACCTGGGTCGAAGCTCTAATGCAGTTTCAGAAGGGAAGCCACGGGGCTCGTGCAGTGGCTCATGCCTGTAATCCCAGCACTTTGGGAGGCTGAGGCAGGCAGATCATAATTTTAGGAGAGCAAAATCATCCTGGCCGGCACAGTGAAACCCTGTCTCTACTAAAAATACAAAAAATTAGCTGGGCACGGTGGCAAGTGTCTGTAGTCCCAGCTACTCAGGAGGTTGAGGCAGAAGAATCGCTTGAACCTGGGAGGCAGAGGTTGCAGTGAGCCGAGATCATGCCACTGCACTCCAGCCTGAGTGACAGAGCAAGAGTCCATCTCAAAGAAAAAGAAGGGAAGCCACAATGTCAGAGACCTCCCCATCAAGCTTTGGACATAACCTAGCGGCATCATGCGAGAGCCTCAGGGAGAGGAGGGGGATGTGTGTGGGCTTACTGCTTAGGGTTCCTTGAGATTCTCAACAGTCCACCCTCACACCACGCTACCAATACTGATGCCGGCTTCCCTCTCACGCTGGCAAAGTCACAGAGTGCAATGAAGACCGGCAACGCCCTGGAGCCCCACTTAGCATTCAACAGCAACTGGGAAGCTCTGGCCAGGCCACATTTTCTGCATGCTTGAAAGGTGCCCCTGGGGACTCACCGGACGTTGTTTTAGCAGGACAAGCTTGGTCACTTGAATATTAATTTTAACCCCCAGGCTCTGGTGCTGAAACATATTGTACACCTATCAAGACAGAAAAAATATATATAAATGTAAAAATCTTTTTAAATATAGTAGTATCCTGGATGGGAGCTTGGGAGAGAGAAAAGAGATGACTTAAAAATAAGGGAACATGAATGAAGGGCAGACTTTAGTTTATAACACTCTTATCAGTATTAGTCCGCTAATGACAACCAACATACCATTCTAACGTGAGAGGCTCATAGTGGGAGAAACTAGGTACGGCAGCTCTCTGTACTAACTCATCAATTTTTCTGTACATCTAAAATTGTTCTAAAATACAAATTCCATTCACAAAAATATTAAAAATATAGGTTCTGCTCTTCCAGTACTAAAAAAACTAAAGAATAATTACGTGAAATTCAAAGGCCAGTGTCCATACATAAACCCAAAACAAAAAATATAAATATGAGAAACATAACCCAGATTTTATTTAAAAGGTTTTCCAGGAAAGCCAAAAATTTCCTTAAAAATGAATTTGCCAAAAGAAAAATGTATATGAGAAACCTCTAGAATCATACACATGTGTACAAACATACATATACAGTATGCTTATGTATATCTATAAAGCTATGCTGGAAATATACATAAAGAACACGTATAGAAAAGGTAGTTTTGAAAAAAAGAAAGGGCTGTTAGATGATTCTGGCAGAAAGCTAAAAACTTCCATTCCGGGCTTTCATGCTTGGGGCTAAAAGGGGACCTTCATGAAAGTGATGGGGGAGTCAGATGCCTGTTGCACGCCAGCCTGTGTCATCGCTAACCCTTGCCCTGCCCACCAAAGTTGGCATCTCCACCACTCTCAGCTGGGAAACAGGAAAACCAGTTCATCGAGGTAAAGCCACCTGCATGACACCCACAGCCAGTCATGACAACTTGATACAAACTCAGCCCTGTCCAGCCAAAAAGTCTACATTCCTTCTTTATTCCCTAAAGTCCCATTGTAACCAAAGTTTGTCACTGAAATAAATTACAGTAACAGAAAGGGACCTATCTTTCTCAATTTTGTTGCAGAACTTAATCGTAAGGACCTCAACATCAAGCAGTCACAGGAAAGTGATTCGAGAAGGGAACTTGGAATAAGGTGAAGGATTCAAAGTTGACATGGATGGAACAAGCCCACTGCAGCTGACAATCCCAGGTCATTATGACTCTGCCAAGTTCCTTTTCTGTAACTCAGAAAGCTGGACCTGAGAGGTATGCAGAGAGCATACTAAAGGCAGAGGCAGCTGGAAGGTGTGGAGGGAACAAGAATAGAATCTTTGGAATATTCTACTTGGTTTTTACCTATAGACATAACACAGGTAACACAGGACGGAGAATTTTCCAGCGGGAGCATTAAAACTTTCTCCAGCTGGTGCTGTGTTTACGCTATCAATACATCAGCAGTGGCAGCAGGAAGCGATGATCATGGTAGACAGCACAGCCAAGGTCAACTCAGGCCAAGCTGAGCAGCCCAGCGTGGCCGCACCCAGCCCACAAGTGCTGGAAGCCCGAGACGCGGTGTTTGAGCATCTCCATGACAAAGGCATCAGCTTTGTCACTGCTTTAATTTTACTCTTTGAAAACCATTATTATAGTTAAAAAAAAAAACTATCTTTGTGTGATGTAATATTCTTTCCCACAAGGAAAAACAGAATACATCCAATTGTTCTGTTCTCAATTTTGTTATTTCCAAAATCTCCTTTCCTCATGAACAAGTAGCTGTTGTTGTTTTTTAATACTGGACCATCCACAGGCCAGTTCTGAAGTCACATATTCATAACCTATCCCCAAGCCTGGGAGAGGAGGGGGGAGGCACCTAACTTGTTCCTTGTTTTGATAGTTCAAGAACCACCCAATAATTTTCCCTAAAATATTCAGCATCAGAACTGGGTCCAAACTGGTAAACTTCAGTTCAAAACACGAAAATTAGGAAGAGAGAAAACTTGAAGTTATGAGGGAGGAAATTCAAATTGCAGTGCTGCAATCTGAGATTACACAGCGCAATCTTAACGCTGCCTGTCATGTCAACCCCAGTCAAAACCAAAAACATTAAAGAATACTACAGATTTAAAGAAATAAAGGGATAAAGCAATCCTCAGTGATATTATGATATGCCACAGAAGGAAAGACCGCAAAGAACAATGCAAGTTTCAGGAAGAACCAAACTGTAGGAATAAGCTCCCTGGTCCAAATCACCCATTTTCTCCTTGCCAGACTGTTGACAGTTCAGAGCACGCCATACACCATTAACCCAAAGCTCAGTCACTTCCCTTGGAACAAATGCCACCAAAAAGATGAGAGATGGAAGGGGGATGGAAAGTCTCCTGCTCCAAGGGCTAGGGGGAGGCAAAAATGGGAAGGCGGGTACAGAGTTTCAGTTTTGCAAGATAAAAAAGCTGTAAAGATTGAACAACAATGTGAATGTAAGAGTACTAAACTACATAGTTAAAAATGGCTAAGATGGTAAATTTCATGTTAAGTGTATTTTTCTACAATTAAAAGTACAAAATTAACTCATTAAAAAGCTTCATGCTCTAAATGTTTAATGGGTACAGAGTTTCAGTTTTGCAAGACAAAAAAGCTGTAGAGACTGATTGCACAACAATGTGAATGGAGGAATACTGAAGCACACAGTTAAAAATGGCAAAGACAGTAAATTTCGCGTTAAGCGTGTTTTACTACAGTTAAAAGTACATTCATGCTCTAGTGTTCTCTAGCAAGCCTTGTAAGAAGACATTTCCTCTTGACATGTAACCAGGGTACACGACACCCAAGAGAGCAGGTACCGAAGCCTGAGCATCGCTCAAGCACTGTCACCTGCCAGGTGCTGACCACAGCCTCGGACAAAGCTCAGAGCACAAGGCAAGGCACAAACACAGGATCTCCCTTGAAGTCCTGCGCCAAAGCCAGGAGAGCCAGATGAAAATCCGCTGACAGCCACAAAACACAAGGTACAAGCCTCAAAGACATGTAACAGAGTCTCCTCATCTTTTTTTCCCCATGGAAACTCATGCTCAGGAGAAGTCTTGGAGGCAATGGCCACATGATGTTTAGAGAGACACCTGGTTGGGGAGGGAACAGCACGGCCAAGCGTCTGGAAATTCTGTCTCCGGCGTCCAGCTCTGGCTGCGTCCCAGCAAGTGTTCGGAGCCCTGGCTGCGTTTGTCACATTTCCTTGGCAGTCTGGGGGCCTAGCAGGGTGGATCTGCTGCCAGCAGCACACTACGGCTTCTCTGGCTAGGCGACGTGGGGACACAGTAAGGGAAGGGCAGACAGGGACGAGAGAAGGAGCCGTGGCTGGCGGCACAAGGAGAGGAGCTACTCACCACACCAGGCTGGGCTTCACAAGGGCACCAGCTACCTGTATGACCTAAGGCCTCCCCAGGGACAGACAGGGACCTGTGGGTGCCACTCTCAGGTTGCATACACTGCTATTCAGACCCCTAAACCAGAGAGAGCTATGCTCTGTAGCACAGTACCTGTAAGTGGGGTCCCCAAAGCAGCAGCAGCATCAACATTACCTGGGCACTTGTTTGAAATGCACATTCTGGAGTCTACCCCAGTCCCACTGAACCAGAGACCCTGGGGGCGGGCAGGTCATCTGTGTTGAACAATACACCCACCCCACCCTGCTCCAGGGCCGCCACAGCCCCCGGAGTGTGGGAACCAGTGAGGGCTCTAGCACTATGCTCCTCTTGCTGGACACCAGAGAGGCTTGTTGTGTCTTTCACATGGTAATTGAGTAAAATTGATGTCATTTTCCCTCCATACAGAACTTGCCTGGAACAGCTCAGGTTTTTCATTCCACTCCACGGTCGTTAAGGAAGCTAAGAACAACCGAAGCTCTGTGCAGCGGCCCCATTTTCCAATTTGGCTGCCCAGACCCAGGGTTTCTGGTATCAGCACCACCTGTTTCCGTCCATAATTTGTTAAAATATTCCCGCTGCAGTGTCACTGCCACCCCAAGCAAAGGAGAATCACATGACACACACACAAATGCACCGCACACAGCACATCTGGAAAACCCATAACAGTGGGGCCACAGCACCTCTCCGCAGCTTGGGTCAGCTCAGGCACCCGACCTGATGGGAGGCTTGGGCTGTGCAGTGACTCACGTCTGTAATCCCAGTACTTTAGGAGGCTGAGGCAGGTAGATCATGAGGTCAGGAGATCGAGACCATCCTGGCAACATGGTGAAACCCTATCTCTACTAAAAACACAAAAAATTAGCCAGGTGTGGTGGCGCATGCCTGTAGTCCCAGCTACTTGGGAGGCTGAGGCAGGAGCATTGCTTGGACCCAGGAGGCAGAGGTTGCAGTGAGCCAAGATCATGCCCCTGCACTCCAGCCCGGGCAACAGAGTCAGACTCTGTCTTTAAAAAAAACAAAACACAAACCAGAGCACATCTTCCCACTGCCTGGAATGAAGCCGCTCTCCACACCTGCAGTGTCCAGCCTGCAGGCCTGGCCTGCCTGCCTCTCACGGCGCTCCCCACCTCCCTCCCTATCACCCACAAGCAATCAGCTACTTCTGTGCCTCTCCAATGCCAGCCTAACCCCCACTGGCTGACTGATTATGTTGGCTTACTACCTTCCCCTCTAAGGTTACCTCACTCCTCTCAGAGAGGTGGCCCTGATACCCCTGTCACTGCTGTCACTTGGTTTTCTGCATAGCACTTACCACGCTCTGGCTTTCCTTCTCACCGATTGGTGTGTTGAATCCTGCCTGTGATTCCTACCTGAGCGCCATGAGGATGAGACCTCCAGTGGTCCCAACTCTATCCCAGCAGAGAACAGGAAGGTCCCCAGCACACACTAAGTGCCCAATAAATAAACCTGAGTAGAATCAGTCATTGTTTTTATATTTCTGGTGAAACACATACAACATAAAATTTACCATCTCAACCATTTTTAAGTGCACGACTGTGTTCTTAACTGTAGTGTTAATTACATTCATGTTGTTGTACAACCAACCTCCAGAACCTTTTCATCCTCCAACACGGAAACGCTATACTCACGAAACACCAACTCCCCCTCCCCCAACCCAATGCACATTCTACTTTGTTTCTATGACTTGTTTACTGCAGTTACCTCACATAAGCAGAATCATTTAGTACTTATATTTTTGTGACTGGCTTGGCATAATATCTTCAAAGTTCATCCATGTTGTAGTGTGTGTGAGAATTTCCTTCCACTCGTACAAAAACAGAAACATAGACCAATGGAACAGAAGCAGGAACCCAGAATAATGCCCATACCAACAGCCATCTAATATTTGACAAAGTCGACAAAGATAAGCAATACGCAAAAGACCCCCTACTCAATAAACGGTCCTGGGATAACTGCCTAGCCACATGCAGAAGAATGAAACTGGACCCCTATGTTTCACCATATACAAAAACTAACTCAAGACGAATTAAAGATTTAAATGTGAGTCCTCAAACTATAAAAACCTTACAAGGTGGTCGGGCCAGTGGCGCATGCCTATAATCCCTTCACTTAAAGCCAAGGTGGGCAGATCACGAGGTCAGGAGTTCAAGACCAGCCTGACCAACATGGTGAAACCCAGTCTCTGCTAAAAATACAAAAATGAGCCTGGTGTGGTGGCGCATGCCTGCAATCCCAGCTACTCAGGACGCTGAGGCAGGAGAATCGCTTGAACCCAGGAGGCAGAGGTTGCAGTGAGCCAAGACTGAGCCACTGCAGTCTAGCCTGGGTGACAGAGTGAGACCCCTTCTCAAAAAAAAATAAAAATAAAAATAAATAAAACAAAAAACTTCCTTGAAAGAAAACACAGGAAATACCTTTCTAGACATCGGCTTTGGTAAAGAATTCATGACTAAGTCCTCAAAAGCAACTGTAACAAAAACAAAAATTGACAAGTGAGATCTATTAAACTAAAGAACTTTTGTGTAGCAAAATAAACTACAATTTGTTTCTGTATATACCCAGCAGTGGAGGTCTTCCATTGTATGTCATGTGATTGAGCTGCTTCTATACTCTAGCCTTGTGGTAGCTAGACACATTGCTGGGAATCTGATTGACTGATTTTTTAGTTTTTACTTTTTAGGGGCTAAACAGCATCTACTGCTATAGTCATTGAGGAAAACTGCTCTGGGGGTGAGTTTTAGAGAATGGCAGGGACCTTCTCCCCACCATTGACCTCAGTGGATGGAGACACTCTGCCTGCTTCCTACCATTGACCTCAGTGGGTGGAGACTCAATCTGCCCGCTTCCTACCATTGACCTCAGTGGGTGGAGACTCACTCTGCCCGCCCTACCAGCCCCAGAGCAGTCCCCAGTCCCTGAATTCCCTCCAGGGCTCTGATTCCTGGAGGAGGGACAGCAAGCAGTCAGGAGATGTTCTTGGGACAGAGAAGCAGCAGCAGCAGGAATCCAGCCCGAGAGGTCAACCCTGCATGACCAGCCCTCATTCTTGACCTGACCTTAGCCTCAATCTCTCCTGTTGCCTGGCCTCCCAAGTTCCCTCCAAACTTCCCCCAGACTCTGAGCCTGGGGAAACTCAGTCCTCATTTTGATTCTGGACGCCTCCTTCTATTCCTCCAAAACTGGGATTCCTTTCTACTTCAGCCAGCCCAGATCCAGCTCCTGTTGCTTGTAATCAAGATCCCCAACGATACAAGAGCCAAATCCATCGCTCTAGGGTTTACAAGACTTTCTTTCTTGTTCAAAAATGAGACCACTTTGCATGATGCCAGTTTTCTTTGGTACTTCTTCCAGGCTTCATAAGCCCTTAAAAATGGCCAAGGTGCATCTGCTATGACTGTGGCCATTTCTTCTGTGACTCTGCAGGTATTTCTTCAACAGGGTGTGAATGATAAGCCATTTGTAGCTGCGAGCTGTTCTTTCTTGATGCAGCTTTTTTTTTTTTTGCTTTTTAACCATGCTTGTTTTATCTTCTCCATCTTGTACCACCCTCCATAAAAGACTAGACCTACAGGAGATGGCCCATAATTCAGTAGCTACCTCAAGGGCCATGGAGGAAGGGTAAATATATTATTACATTTATGCATAAACACTTTCAAAAAGAGTTTAATACACCATATCTGCAGGATGGGCTTGGAATACAAAAGGCTTTCCAGAAGCAAATTTGCCAAGGAATTACAAAAGTAAAGCCAGTGTTTGTTTCAGTGACTTCAGCACTGAATCCTTTGCAAAGGATGTTGGTATAAGCCATCAGTCACCCATTTATGCATTCACTGACTACACATCCATGTTTCTGGATCATCTCCTGCATATGTCATCTGTAAACAGAGACATTTTACTACTTTTCCTATTTGGATGCCTTTAACTTCTTTTTCTTGCCTAACTGCTCTAGCTAAAACTTCCAGTATTATGTTAAATAGTTAGTAGTAAAAGCAGGCACTCTTGATTTGTTCCTAATTTTATAGAAAAAGCTTTCAGTCTTTCACCACTGAGTATAATATTAGCTCTGAGTTTTTCATGTATGACCTTCATAACATTGAGCTAGTTTCCTTCTATTCCTAGTCTCTTGAGTGCTTTTATCATGAAAGGCTGCTAAATTTTGTCACATTCTTTTCCTGTATAAACTGAAGTGATGATTTGGTTTTTTCCTTTCACGTTGTTAATGGGGTCTACTGCATTTTTAAAACTGATTTGCCTATGTTGAAACATGCTTGCATTCCAGAAATAAATCCCACTTGATTGTGATGTATAATCCTTTTAATATGCTATTGAATTTTGTTTCTTAGTATTTTATTGAGGACTTCTGCAGCAGTGAGTATATGGAATACTGTTTTCTTATTTATAAGGGACTGTAGTTTTGTTTCTTTTCTCTGGCTTTGTTATCAGGGAATGCCTGTCTCACAGTATCAGTTAGGAAGTATTTTCTCCTCTTCAGATTTTTTGGAAGAATTTGAGGAGGACTAGTGTTAGCTCTTCTTTAAATGTTTGGTACAATTTACCAATGAAGCTGTAAAGTCCAGGGCTATTCTTTATTAGGAGGTTTTTGATTACTGATTCAATTATCTTACTAATTATGACTCTTCAAATTTCCTATTTCTTGTGATTAAGTATTGATAGATTTTGTGTTTAGAAATTTGTCCACTTCATCCAGGTTATCCATTTGTTAACATGCAATGATGGTCCTTAATACTTTCTTATAATCCTTTATGTTTCTGTAGAATGGGTAGTAATATCCCTGCTTTCATTTCTGGTATTAGTGATTTGAGGCTTTATCAGTCAGTCTAGCTAAGGTTTGTCAATTTTCTTAGTATTTTCAAAGAATGAATTCTTGGTTTCACTGGTTCTATTGTTTTTCTATACTTTTATCTCTGCTGTAATTCACAGTTAAATCCAAAGCTAAATCCAAGCTAAATTCAAAGCTAGCAGAAGGAATGAAACAACTTGTTCTTTTAGTTCCTTAAGTTGTAAAGTTAGACTGTTTGAGATTTTTCTTCTTTTTAAATTGAAGTGTTTACAGCTATACATTTCCCCCTAAGCAGTGCTTTCACCTTGTCCCAGAAGTTTTTTTGTTTGTTTTGTTTCTTTGAGACAGAGTTTCACTCTTATTGCCCAGGCTGGACTGCAATGGCACTATCTCAGCTCACTGCAACCTCCACCTCCTGGGTTTAAGTGATTCTCTTGCCTCAGCCTCCCGAGTAGCTGAGATTACAGGCACATGCGACCACATCCAGCTAATTTTGTATTTTTAGTAGAGACGAGGTTTCTCCCTGTTGTTCAGGCTGGTCTCGAACTCACAACCACAGGTGATCCGCCTGCCTCGGCCTCCCAAAGTGCTGGGATTACAGACGTGAGCCACCACATCCGGCCATCCCCTAAGTTTTGACATGTTGTGTTTTTGTTTTCACTTGTCTTTAAGTATTTTCTAATGTCTCTTGTGATTTCTTCGACTCATTGGTTATTTAGTAGTATGTGGTTTAATGTCTACGCATTTGTGAATTTTCCACTTTTCCTTCTGTTACTGATTTCTAACTTTATCCCACTGTGGTCAGTGATAGTACATTGTATAATACGAATCTTTTCAATCTCATGAGACTTAATTTGTGACCTAACACATGGTCTCTCCTGCAGATGTTCTGTGTTCCTTGAGAAAAAAAAGTCTGTTGTTGCTTATAATGTTCTGTGTACGTCTGCTAGATCCAGTTGATTCACTGTGTTACATCTTCTATTTCCTTATCTTCAGTCTGCTGTTCCATCAACTAATGAGAGTGGGGGTTGAAGTCTCCAACTATTATTGTACAACTGTGTATTTCTCTCTTCAATTCTATCAATTTTATTTCATATATTTTGATGATCATCAGATGTGTAAATACTTATAATTGCTGTAGCTTCTTGCTACATTGGACTTTTAATAATGTGTAACATCCCTCTTTGTTTCTTGTAAGCTTTTTGATTTAAAGTGTGTTTTGTCTGATGTTAGTATAGTTACTCCTGATCGCTTTTGGTTACAATTAGCATGGAATTTCTTTTTCTATCCTTTCACTTTCAACCTCTTTGTGTCTGGATCTAAAGTAAGTCTCTTGTAGACTGCATATAGTTGGATCTGTGATTTAAAAGAAAAATTCATTCTGTTATCAATTTCTGTGACTGAAGTTTAATTAATTTACACTTTAAGTAATTACTGATAAGGAGGGACTTACTTCTGCATTTTGTTATTTGTTTCCTATACGCCTTATAATAGCTTTGTTCCTCATTTCCCTCATTACTGACTTCTTTTGTGTTTAGCTGATTTGATTTTCTTTCTCTTTCTATATATATATGTATATACATTTTTTTGTAGTGAAACTTTTAATTCCCTTTTTATTTTCTTTTGTGTATATTCTCTAGTTATTTTCTTTGGGGTTACCAAAGGAATTTTATTTAATTAGAATTAAAGTTATAACATTCTAATCTGACTTTACACCAGCTTAACTTCAATGGCATTAAAAGCCTCTGCAGCAGAATGTTTTTTTTAAGCAAATAAATATGGAATTGTAAATTCAGACAAGGACTACCAAGTACAAAGCATGCTTCTACAAGGAGGAAAACAGGGTGGCCCTCATCAGAGGGATCAGCAAGGAGGGACCCTCTGAAGGGACATTTGCACAGAGTCCTCAAAGGTAGAGGAACTCGTTCTACAAGGCACATAAGCAGAGCATTCCTGACAAAGATAGCAAGGCAAGCTCGGGCTGCCTGGTAAAAGTCATTGTTGAGATGGCAAAAAGAATGAGGGCCAGGAAAACTAGGTGGGCCCTGGCCACGCAGGCTGGAGGGCCACATGAAAGCTTGGGGGAGGGTGGACTTCCCCATCCAATGCAAGGAGAAATGACAGAGGGGCTCAATGCTGCCTAGTGACAAAGCTCCATTTCTGCTGGAAGAGGACCCTGCTGGTTATTTGGTAGCAAGGATTCAAGAGAGAAGGAAATAGAAGTGAGGAGCCTGGCAAGGAAGCTCCAGCAGCTGTCAAGGCCAGAAATCATGGCCATCGGTCCAGGGTAGAGACAGAAAGAAATAATGGGTTCCAGACATGCTTGTCACCTTCAGCAACGTGAAGTAGGGTCCCTCTGTCCTGAGCTGGAGTCCTTGCCCTACTGAATACCCACGGGCTCTGCACCCTGGCTATGTCATTTCCCCAAGCTTCCATTTCCTTCTCTGTAAAATGAGTGACAAAATCCAGCAGGTATGAGAAGGCAGTAACGTGAAGGCACCTTTGTGCTGTCTGGGATGACTGGTGCAACATCACCATTCATGTCTTCACTTGGGGCTGGTGCTTGACACTAATCTAATACATCAAAGCCATGAGAAGCTATGAAAACCTGGAGCAAACGCTTGATGCCACATTCTCCCAGCTCTGGCCACGTTATCAGCTCTCTGAGGCACTGCTGGACCCTGGTCCGCCTTGGGGTCAGGGGCTTGTCTGAGTTCTGCCTTGCCAGTCAGGGCAGCATACACGGCTGAGCCAGGCCTCTTACCATGGAGACCCAAGTGGGAGGGTCTCTGTGCTGTTTCCCACAACCCAGAGAGAAATGTGTTGGAATGAAGGTGGCAACCAACTCTAGCAGGTTTCCTCCTCCAAACCAGAGGGGCTAAGGAGACAGAACCAGTCCCATCCCACAGCCCCACAGAAAACATGCTCTGAAGGGAAACAGATGGGCTCGCTGGCATCACCTTCTCCTCTCTGCTCTGGGGGCTCGTCTAATGACAGGCCTCCTGGCCCAGCCACAATCTTTCCTTTCCTCCCGGCTTAAAGGTTATCTCACTTGCTAACAGAAAACCATTTCTAAAACAGCCACAGGCAGGAGAGAATTCTTTGGATTTCCTAAACTAGGATTTGAGGGATTGAGGAAGGGAGGTGCCGCCGGTGGAGGCAGTCTTGTTTAAACAAGGTGTCATGTCTGAACGGAACTTGTTTTTCAATTTACTGAATGGTGGTCCAGGGTTAGAGTGGCAAGAAAGGGCTGCTGCAGTGTCAGCCCACCCATGTGAGGGGTCTGAGGACTCTGCTTACATTTGTCTTCTAGCGTGGATCAAAAGGACCCGGAAACCCCAAGTACAGATGACAGAAGGGCTCAGTGTCGTCACACCCGGCCCTTCTCACAGCAAGATCACCCTTATTAGGCAGGCCTCATCAGGAAACATCTCAATCCAAACTTCCCAAGTTGGCTCCAGGTCTGCCCTCAGCCCCCAGGCTCTTAAGCCGCTGGTGTCTTAGTACAAGCTGCTGAAGAGGAGGGAAGGGTGTTCAATCAAAATCAAGAAAGAGAGCCCTTCAGTCTTCACAGCCCACGAGGGGTGCAGGATGGGAGGGCCCATCTCCACGTACCAACCCCACCCCATCCCCACTCCCTGCCTGGGATAAAAGAGCCGCCCCTGCCTGGATGATAAATTGTGAAAGCAAGTATCAAAGCAGAAGCTCTGCCTTATTACTGCCTTAGCTGTTGTAATGAATGTTTATTCCCTGCACTCGTGCCCTGGATAATTAAAAAAAGGCAGAGAGATAAAATAATCTGCAGATGAAAGGGTCTGCTGCGGAGCCAAGCCCCTCCAGCCTCCTCTCCGCATCCCCCGGGCACACTGAAGTAACGCAGCCCATCATTAACCAGCCACCGGCGAGACCTGGGCTTGTGCCCATGAAGAACCATTTCTCAGAAATGAACACCATCAAAAGTTAACCAAGGCAATTCCATTTCCAGGTATATGCCCAAAAGAACTGAAAGCAGGGACTTGAACAGAAATTTGCACACCCATGTTCATGGCTGCATTAGTCATAACAGCAAAAGGTGGAAACAGGCCAGGCATCCACCGCCGGATGAATGGAGAAGCAAAATGTGGTGCATGTCCGTGCAACGGGTAATACTCATCCTCAAAAAGGAAGCAATCCTGACACAAGCCACAACATGGATGAACTTTGTGGACATCATGCTGAGTGAAAGCAGCCATTTGTTCACGAAAGGATAAATACTGCATGATTCCACTGATAGGAGGTATCTAGAGTCATCAAATCCATACAGACAGAAAGAATGGAGGCTGGCAGGGGCTGGGGGAGAAGGAAGGGGGGAGATAGTGTTTAATGGGTAGGAACTTTCTGATTTGGGGACCGTGAAAAAGTTCTGGAGGTGGATGGTGGTGATGGTTGCATGACAAGATGAATGTGTACATAGTGACACATATGTGTCACTAGCTGGTACATATAAAAACAGTTCCAATGGTGAATTTTACATTACATATGTATTTTACCACAATGAAAAAAAATAGAAACATGCCAAAAGTCTTTAAGTTAATGGAACTTCCAGAGTTGATGACTCTGAAGGAGGGATGGCAGTAGCCTGGCACCCTCACATGCCCACTGAGGCCTTGTCGGAAAGCAGATCCCTGGCCCAGGGCCTCAGGGGCCTGCCTGGTAAGTGTGCCTTGCAGAAGAGCCTGGCATGTGAGGAAACATGTGGGTCCAGCAGCTCAACATGAGGCCTCTACTCCCCAAGCGCCGCCAAAGCAGGCCTGCTTCAGGGCACAGCAGGGGGTGAGGGGCGTGGACAAGATAGAGGGAGTGAGGGAGTTCCCTACAGACAGAGACGCATCCTGAAAGCCAGTCCTGGAAAGCTTCAACAAAACAGAGGACAAAGTACCAGAGATTTGCCCTCACAACAAGCAGGATTGCCGCGGGGGTTCCCACGCCCACTGAGCCCAGGATTGGGGTCAACACTGATTTCCCTGTGGCTGGTTAGCAGAAAAGCTAGACATGGTGGTCATAGGCCTGCCAGTGACTTCCTGTGTGAGCCGGGCAATATCCCTGAGCCTCCCTGCTCTTGGGCCTCCTTCGGCCTCTGGGAAACAAGCTGTGGGGTCCCATCCCCACAAGGGGAGACTCAGTCCTGGTATCCTTTGTCCAGGCCAACATGTGCTGCCAGGCCTCCCAGCCACCACGGCCCCAGCTACACAACTACCAGAGCTGAGATCCCAGCAGGAATGGTACACTGGGGGTTCTTCCAGCTTCTGTGTCCTTTCCCGTCCACAGCCGCACCCAGTCCATCTCTAAAACCTAGAGGTCCCTCTCAGCAACGTGACATCCACACATGGTCCAAGAGCCACCTGCAGGCCCTGTCAGCCACAAGGACCGCAGCCCTCTGCTATCCTCCCAGCACGCTGAGCCCCTCCCCTGGGCTTCCTGTCAGAGGCAGCCCCTCCCCAGCACTCACCCCTGAGCTCCAGAGCTCATCACACCAGGCAAGCAAGGATGCCTGACGCCTGGGTCTGCACCTTCCCTAGACCTCAAGACCTTGGCTGCAGCTACACGTTCCAGGGACAGGCACGCCGTCTCCCTTTCCCACAACACAACCCACTGCTGCTGTTCCCCCCGAAAACTCAGGCCCTGGGTCACTCCCCACTGTACCCATGACGTTTAACCTTGCCCTGTCCTCTCATCTCACTCCCTTCCATGAACGGCACGACCATCTGTAGCCAGGCACCGAGCACTCACAGTGGCCAGAGCGAAATCCCCAGCCTGCTGATGAGAAGGAGGCTGAGAGATGGTCTCTGTTATGAGCGGCTGGGCAGGAGTCTGGCCCAGGCCTGAGGCTAAACCTCACACTCTGAACCTGGATACTGCTTTCCCTCTACAAAGTTCCCCTTGGCCCAGATTCCACCTGACTAGGCGGCTGTCTCCTACCTGTCAGCCAAGATCAGCAACTGCTGTTTCCACTTCTCATTTCCCATTCACTCTCCAGTGTGTCCTCATCAGGCATCTACTGGCGACATTCTGGAACGCCATTCCATCCGGCACCCCTTCTTCAGAACAACCTCCTCCCAGGTCCTGCCTGTCCCCCAGGACTGGCGCTCCGTGGGCTGTCAGGGATCAGCTTTTCTACTCACTGACACCTTTCAGCCAGGCAGTGCTGGTCACTCCCTGACCTCAGCTGCCAGCTACAGGCTGAAAAGCCTCGGCTCCCTCTTTTCCACCAAGACTTCTGTCCTGATGTCCCTGCTTGTCCAGAGTGGAAACTCTTTGCTGTGGCCCCAAACCCACGGCTCATCTTCTCTCAGCCAATGGCTCCGCCACCCGCCCAGAGGCCCAGCCTGAAGCCTGGGTGTAGGAGCCTGCATTTCTCTTGCCTCCTCTTCCTGCCTCTCCAGCCCCACATCCTGCCAGTCACCAATTCCTGCAGGTCCTTCCCCTTACCCCAGCCCCTCCTCTGTTCCCACTCCAACCCTCTTCCACACACGCTCCAGCCCCCATGCTCCACGACACTGCTTCCAATCCCAATCCACCCTGCACGCGGCTGCTGGCCCGTTCTTCCTAACGTCAGCCATGGCACATCGCTCGCTTTCCCTTTAGGGGTCCCACTTCTCAGCGAAGAGCCCCTGCTCCTCAAGATGCCTGACTCCCCCGTCACCCAGCCCTGTCCACATCGCCCACACCCTATGGCTCCCCACTCCAGCCAGGCCAAATGACTTAGTCCTCAACAACACGTGTGGAAATGAATGGATGGGTAAAGCTAGGATGCCCCTGAAGGTCCTTCACCATCTAATATTTGAGGAGCGCAGCCTCACCACCCACCTGTCCCCAACTAAAGGTTTCCCTCCATCCCCCTTTGACAAACTGGACATAGACAGACGTGGGCATCGAGACTCCTTCCCTGGTTCCCTCAACTAGGCAAGCTCTCTCCCCACTTCTCGGCACACAGTAAGCTCTTTTTTCCAGAGAGGTTGGAATCTGTCCCTCCTGCTGGACTATGGACTCCTTGGAGCAGGGTCTGGGACTCGCATGACTTTGAATGCCCCTTGGAGAGCAAACACGTCTGACCCACGCAGCAGGTTGATATGAACAGCATGTATTTTCAGAATCTGAACGTAAATAGGAGGTTGTTCTTTCATTTGATAGCGATTTCCATGTTAGCAGTAGCCTGTACGAACACATCTCTGCTACACACAGTCTACACATGCACCAACCAGCTTCATAAAGTGACCCAATCATTCCAGACCAAAAGTGGATACTGTATCTGTAGGGATATGTTCCAGCACCCCCAGGGGATGTCAGAAACCACAGCACAGCTTTTGGGAAGCCTTCCAGTAACAGGTGGCCCCGTCGCTGAGCAGATCTGGGCACTCCCACACTACTCCAGAGAGGAGCCGGGGGCAGGTGCACTCCCATCAGGATGCCCCCGTGACCTGCCCTCCTCAAGGCCTGGGATCACCAGGCTATGTTCTCCTATCCTCTAACCCAATACCTCCTCACTTGAGGAGATGAGGACACAGCCCCCGCTTCCAGATCTCTCATTAAGGAGAAAACAGAGCACCCCACCCCGCGTCAGGACCCCGGCTCCGGACTCACCATGTTCATGACGGTCAGGATGAACCTCTGGGCGGCCTCAGCCCCATGGTACTGCACCATGTCGGCGTCGGCCACCACCAGGGTCTCCACCGTGTGCTCGCTGGTGAGCTGGATGGCGTTCCTCCGCTCCCGCCAGTCTTGCGAAGGCCTGCCCCGCCTCGGCTTCTTCTTTTCTAGAAAACAATGGAGACATCTGCACAGTCCTTGGCTTACTGACTTCCAAAACCATGCAGCGAAAAGGCCTTCTGTTGAGCCTGCCCAAGAGAATGGCCGGTCTCGACAGGCCGGGAGGGGCCCAGCACTCAGCGAGCTCCACCATCACATGGATGCCCCGAGTTCACTCACGTGGGGTGGAACTTACCCAACAGAAGGGCAAGAGCTATGAGGCCAGATGGGGGCCCACACTGAACACCCACTATAGCCAGGGAGGTCCATGGGGCTGAGGGGCCAGAAGAGAAAACACATCCCCGTTCAGAGGAGCATGGAGAGCCGCACAAGTATGTAAAGGAAAGGAGGTGTGGACCCAGTGGGCAAGTGTCTGAAAGGCCACATCCAGGGAGGTTAACTGGACCAAGGAAGCTGGGCAGAGGAGACGGGGCTCCCCTGGGGGCCGGCATCCCAGTGACTCTTCTCAGACTCAGGAACCAGGAGCCATAAATGTTGGCAGGCATAAACACACTATGCTTTCTTCACACACACAATCAGAAGGAAAATCTTATTAGCAGCATTAGTGGTAGTAGTGGATTTTTCCAGCCTACTAGAGTAGTGGTAGGATTAGTAGTAAATGTGTAATTCTCCATTGAGTCTCTAGATAACCTATATCCCTGTAAAATGTTACTTTGATAAACAGCTCTTGTTATTAAAAAGCTCACAACTACAGGTCCAAAGCTGCCACAGTCTTGGTACATGGAAACACCGCTGATCGACACAAGAGGTTGATACGAACAGCATGCATTTTCAGAATCTGAACATAAACAGGAGGCTGTTCTTTCATTTGATAGCGATTTCCATGTTAGCAGTAGCCTCTATGGACACATCTCTGCTACACACAGTCTACACATGCACCAACCAGCTTCATAAAGTGACCCATCATTCCAGACCAAAAGTGGATACACAGGCCCTCCGTATCTGTAGGGATATGTTCCAGCACCCCCAGGGGGATGTCAGAAACCACAGACAGTACGGAGTCCTACATCTCCTGTACTATGTTATGTCCTATGCATATGTACCTACGGTGACGCGTCACTTATAAATTAGGCATAGCAAGAGATTAACAACAGCCGGGCACTGTGACTCACGCCTGCAATCCCAGCTCTTAGGGAGGCAGAGGCAGAAGGATAGCTTGAGCCCAGGAGTTCGAGACCTGCCTGGGCAATATAGCGAGACCCCATTCTCCACAAAAAGGAAAAACAACAACAAAAAAAAGACAAGAGATTAACAACAGAAACTAATAGAATTGTAACAACACACTGTAATAAAAGTTATGTGAATGAGGTCTCCCTCAAAATATCTTACTGTGCTCACCAATTTTTGATCCATGGTTGACCACAAGTAAATGAAACTATGGAAAGTAAAACCATGGATAAGAGGTCCCTACTGTATTATTAAATAATCTGAGATATGGGTCATAATTTACAAACAAAAATGGTGGTACATGCCTATAATGCCAGCCACTCAGGAGGCTGAGGCAGAACTGCTTGAACCCGGGCGGCAAAGGTTGCAGTGAGCCGAGATCACACCACTGCACTCCAGCCTGGGCGACAGAGCAAGACCCGGTATGAAAAAAAAATGCTGTATTGGGTATGTGTATTTCAAGTTAACAAAGAAAAACTAAGAAGACCTGTGCCTCCCTCCCTATTAGGCCTTGCAGAGCTAACCTAACAGGGTGCCGTAAGGAATGACACACTGTGAGTTGACACATGCCCAGAATACTGAGTAACAGGTAAACTCCACAGTTAGGTGCACTGTGGCTTTCACAGGCTTCCACTAATGACTGTCATTCTTTCCCCCACTTCCTAGCACACAGGTGGTGGGAAATAAATGCTCACTGAACAAACGCATGTAGTGGGTAAAGGGGGGAATAATGACACTTGCTCAATAGCCTCATGTCAGTGCACGGCAGGGCTTGCAACAAAACGTGTGGAAACCCCTGGATTTTGCAACTGCAAACAAGAGACCGCAGACTTGCATTCCCTTCCAATGCAGGTGTCCTTCCTGGGGTGCTGGCAAGTAAGAATGGCAGGATTGGGGGGCAGGAGGCTAGAGGGCAACTTGGCCTTCTCCCTCCCTGATCTCAATCACTCCCCCAGCAGAGACCCACAGCCATTATTTTTGATGATCATTCCTTTTCCTACAGGGAGAAAAGAACCGTAATAAACTTTGACCTTTAATTCCCTACACTGCAAAAATATGCTTGATAATCTTGCGCGGATGCCAATATTCACAGATGATACCATCTTCAAAAGTAAGAAGAAAAACACTAATTTCAGAACAACATACGTGCTGGATTCTGACCTCACCAGAGAGGTCAAAGTGCAGGTGGGCGGGCGTGTGGCCAGCCGGGGAGCGCTCCAAGCTCTGCGCGTGACCAGCTGTCTCCAGCTGCTGTGGTAATGAAGGGTGGCTCTCGCCCTGCTGATGAGGACATCGCAGCCATGTCAGGCCTCAGGCCTTCTCCTGTTGTCACAGACACCAGGGAACATTCTTGAAGTCAAGCCCAGCAGTTTCTTTCGCCAGTACATTGCTGGAGTTGGTAGTGACTTGGAAGATTTTCAATCTCTGGCTTCATATTATTTTTCTTACATCTACTTTCCCTTTGCCTCAGTTATCCATAAGAAAAGAAAATTTTATGTATTTATGTAAGATACCTCAAATCCTTCTGGAACAAGATGAGGAAGAGAAAAAGACAGAAATATACTTTTAGAATCTTCAAATTATAACGTACTCTAAAAGTCTGGAATCTGCGGAAAGGGTTGAGCAAATATATAAACCATCAACGTAGTTAACTCATTCTCTACTTTGAAAACTACAAAGACCAAACATCTCAACTGTAAATTATCAAAGCTCTGTATGGAACAGATACTCCTTTAGTTTAAAAAGGATACAGTATCCAGGTATTAGGGAAAAACAATACGTTGATAAAAAAAAATTTGACAAGAAAATTCAAAACCACAACCCCTCTCGGAATTCCTTTACTTCCTGCTGCACAAGAAGAATCCCTGCATCTCAAATTCTACCAATGCCATTTCCAAGGAAGGGGTGAGTTGAATAGGCAAGAAGCAGCCTGCTCTTGCCACAGACCTCTGAAATCCTAGCTGCAGGAGACCCCATGACCCACACAGACGCTTAAGCTGGCAGGGAGAGCTGCTGAGAGAGGTGACAAGGGCAGAACTCCAGCCCGTGTGGAGCCCAGCGGGTTTGGTGTGGGAAGATGAACAGTGGAGCATGGCCAGGGATGCCCATCCCCCAAGTCTCACCAAGATCTTCTAGGTGGCTTTAGCCTTTGGGAGACGGCTGGACCTGCACAGAGCCGGGTGGTCTTGCCCATAGGATGAGGACAGTCTGATCTGAGCACCACCCACCATGTGCCAGCATCTCCTAGGGCCCCAGCATGGTCACACCAGCTTCCAGCACAGCCTTTGATGCCCAAACAGGGTGCTTCTGCGGGGGGAGGAGGGGGAGGGAATCAAAGCTCCTTCAAGGGCAGACTGCAGCTAACCTGTGGAGAGCTCCAGCAGACCAGCCTCCACCAATACAACCAGCGAACAAGCAGCCTGCCCCACCACGTTGTCAGCACTCACCCACCCACAGATCCCTCTCCCTGCCTGGCTGGCACACACGTTTGGGCAGACTTTACCTACCTTCCCCACAAAACACCAGTGTGCACATGCACCCTGCTGCCGTAGCACTGACGGCAGGGCACATCCCACCGCCCTCCCCACCTCCACTGGGACTCCACTGCTGCTGCGGCACAGGCAGCCTGACACGCCACCATGGCGGCTGGCACACGTGAACAAGCACAGGTCCCACATCCCTTGCTCCCTCCTATTAAGTGCTGTGGCCAGCACCCCATGTCAGAGTGTTGGGGCCAGGAGACCAGGAACACCTCAGCCCCTCCAGCGCATCAGGTTACTAACTGCAGGGGACCAGAAAACGAAGCTGGGAAATCCATACCAGCACCCCAGAGTTAAAGCACAGAGCCCACGAGTGCTGAGCTGAGCCTTGGCCCTCTGAAATCTTCTAGAATAGAACCAGTCAACTGAGCTCAACTTATACCACAATCAAATGCCCAAGGGCATCAAACAAAACCCATCCAAACTTCAAAGACTACAGGAACGTCAGCCCGTGCAGAGGGGCAAAATACAGTGTAAAAACTCTGGCAACTCAAAAAGCCAGAATGTCTTATCTCCAAATGCCCACACTAGTTGGTTCTTAATGGTTCTTAACCAGGCTGAAATCGCAGACACAGAATTCAGAATATGGATCGGAACAAAGATCATTGAGATTCAGGAGGAAGTTGAAACCCAATCTAAGGAATACAAAATGATATAGGAGCTAAAAGTCGAAACAGCCATTATAAGAAAGATGTGATGGAGCTGAAAAACTCACTCTAAGAATGAAATGTCTTTTACCAAGGTGGAAAGCAGAGTGCGTGAGTCCTTCTCCTTGGGAGAGAGACCAACTGCTCCCACAACTGGCTTGCTGTGTCTCAGCCTCTGCCCCAGCCACACCAGTGGGTTTCCAGGGCACCAAAGTCACCACTACTACAGCACGAAAAAAGTAAGACACGTGGATTCTCTTGCATACTCAACTGTCTTGTGTCATTGACCTCCTTAAAATAAAAAGCATAGAGTATAATAAAAGTATCTTCAGACTGGTGATCGGGAGCCCTAGATATTCACCCAGGCCTCAACTGGGTGCCCTTGAAGGTTTTACTCAACAGAAAAGTCCCCATTTCCCGTTCTGCCTCGTCTCCCAGCCCCACTTCTGCGCTCTGCTCTATGACCCCGGGGCTGGAAGCCTAACTATTAATCTATTTCCCAGACCACCTTGCCAGCCAGCTTCCTGCTGAGCTCTGTCAATAGGGGGCACCAGAGGAGACTGAAAGGCAGGTGGTAGGGAAATGGGGCTCCTTGTGTTTTCAGCTCAGTAGGGACCACCATACTGGACAACTGTGGTTCCAGCCTCCAGCTCTTGGGGTAATAAAGGACCCAGCCTCCCCATGCTCCCACAGAGATACAACCATCTGGGCACCAACTTGAATATACTCCCTCCATGGTCTGTCCCCTTAGAGGTCTAAGCCACAGCCCCACAGCCCCCTCCTTTCACTGTTTCTTTCTCCAACCTTAGGACGATACCTATCTCCTAGGCTACATCAGCTTCCTTCTTTGCTCGTGCAGACACGGACACTGACATAACCAATTCCCTGTGTTAAATCCCTCTGTTAGAAATACCTGGCATGGTTCCAGCTTTCCACAAACTGACATAGAGAGGGTCAGGTCTTAAACTACTGCCTGTATTTCATTCAAGCTTCAAAGACTCCTTCCAGGTATGGAACTAAGGACTGACTTCTTTTCACCATAGAAATATCAGGATATGGAATATGTACTTCCACACTACAGAACACTGCCACAGACAGGAAAGTTGGCCTATATTCTGAGTTGCCATTTAACAAAAACCAGTCAATAGGGTGTCCTGTGATGGGAAGTAGAGTATCAAAGTGCATCATAGATTTGTCAGCAACCGAATGCCCACATCTAAGAACCTGAGGACAGTGCTTAACAGATTCAGAATCAATGTGTGAAAAGCACAAGAGAAGGAAACCCAAGCCAAGCAGCGAGCCGGCAGCAGGTTTTGAGGCGTAGCACAAGTTTGAACACATGCACTTGCAAACACCATGCTTTCCAAAGAAATTGTCAGCTCCAAGAAAATTACTTTCTGACCACTTTTTTTTCTTTAACAAAAGCAAAAGAGCTGTTTATAGAAAAATCACCTTCTTAACTGGAAACGATGGCTCCACATGTGCAGAAGAACTCCCAGCCAGGTGAAGTTTTCCACAGCTGCATAAATCCAACATCCTTGAAACATAATGGGCTTCTCTTTTTTTTCCAAAAGGCAAAAAATCAGTTTCACTCTCCAAGTTTGCATTCTTTAAATAACTTCCCCCAAGGCCAAGTCACTTTTATAAAAGGCATCTTTTCCATGTAAATTCCTTACAAAGAAAGGTGGAAAATAAGGGTGTTTTGTTTGGAGGCCGGTGTGTGTGGTGAGGGGGGCGGGTGGGGGGAGGTAAGTGCATGCGCACACATGAGCACGCACTTGTGCACTTACAGATATATGGTTAAGATCCCAAATGAAGACCTGATGAAATTTGAAGTCTAAAATCAGTCTCCATACTAGAAAGGAGGTATGACCCATGCCTGCACTCGAATACAGGGAGCCAGGGTAGGAAAGCCGGGCTGGACCTTTCCATCCATGCTACAGACATGTAGATACCAAGCAGGGCACTACTGCCTATGGGTGAAGTTGAAAGATACTCATTCAGTTAAATATTTGCCGAGGACCTATGTGTGCTAGGCACTGCCCCAAGGTAGGTGCCCATCTCGAAGGAGCAGACATTAACCAAATGAACAGAAGAACTGAAAACTCCACATGTGACAGGAACTAGCAAGAAAGACTGGACAATGCCATGAGAAAATGAGGGGGCCCCAATTTACAGTGGGGGTTCAAGACAGCCTTCCCCAAGGCAGTGATGCAGGGGCTAAGGCTGGAAAGATAAGTGAGAGTTAACAGACAGGGGCAGGAGAGAGGAGCTGGGAGGAGTCCAGGCAGTGGGAACAGCATATGCACAGGGCCCAGTGGTGGAAGAAAGCAGGATATGTTCTAGAAACTGCAAGGAGCCAAGAGCAAGAGAGAATGTGGGCACCAACAAGGCCTGGGCAATGGGCAGGGCAAACAGGCTGGGTCACATGGGATGTGTTGAGTTTCCTTCTTTAATTCCAGGAGCAGAGGGATGCCACCTAGGGCTTGTGTTCTGAATGTGTCCTTATGGCTTCTGTGGGCAGAACAGATTCCAGGGGCCAGCGTGGCGGCGGGGACGCTGGTTGGGCAATGCCTCCAGGAGCCCAGTTGAAAACAGACAATATCTGGACAAGGAAGGCAACTGCAGTGGAAATAAGCAAATATTCAGGAAGCACTTCGAAGACGGCACTAACAACAGCGGGACTGTTTGGATAAAGGGAGACAATCAAGGATAATTTCTCACTGACCTGGATGAATGGGGAGACCAGTCACTGAACTGGGGACCACTGGAATAGGGCCAGGTAGGAAGAAAGCACTGTGAGTTCTGGCCTAATTGAGTTTCAGGTGCTTTAGAAGCATCCAGTTGGAGATGTCAGGCTGGCTGCTGGCTGGGTGGACTTGGGAATACCTCATTCCAATGCCTCAGGGCTCACAGTATTCAGGAATCATCAGTCCCAGACCAGTCCTTCAGAGACCTCAAAACCACATGGCTAGATAGAAGGGATGGGATGAACACTACAGAGACAGAGAGGTCTGAGCGACGAGGAGAAGAGCAGAGCCTGATGTCCCAAGAACCAGAGAACCGAAGTCTCGAGAGGCAGGGGGAGTCTCAGTGACAGTGCTCCTGGGGGCAGGGGCAGGTGAAAACCAGACTGGATGGAGTTGAATGCATGTTTGTGAGGTGAGGAAATGGAGAAGTCTTTGGAGAAGTCGTCAAACTTTGGAGAAGTCTAGAAAGGAGAGAAACAGGAAGGCAGCTAGAAGGTCCTAGAGTCAAGGGAAGATTTCCTTGAAGTGAGAAAAAACTGAAACATACAATGAAGAAACCCAGGCCCACTGAGGACTGTCTCCCTTGGTTTCCACTGCTGTCCCCTTCCAGCCACATTTGAGGATGGCAGCTCCAGATTCCTAGCCAGGAAGAACGTGGCTCTACGGTACTCGGACTAACTGAGAAAGGACAACTGCCACTCTGCAAGCCCTCATCAAGCCCCGACTCTGTGGCCGACCCTGCGTCAGGTGCTCTCCCAGAGGGAGGGGGAAACTCATTGGAGTCTTGACATGTTTCTGCATGCAAAAACTCATCAGTCCCATAAACACCCCACAGATGAAAGAAACTTGCTGCGCACACACATTCCAGAACCAGGGCAGAACTTCCGGCAAAAGCGGGCTTCCAAACGGAGGGAGAAAGAAAGGGAAAGCACATTCATTGCATCGGGGAAGAACAAACCTGGACCACCACCGAGATGCACACAAAGAAAGAGGGAAAATGCCAGACAGCAGCATGCAGGAGAAGCTGAGTCTGGTCCAGTAAACATGCTTCAGTCTGGCTGTCACAGGACATCCCGAAAATAAAGCAGAATACCACATTTTCTGTTAATTTTGCATCACCCTTAAACCTTGGTCTCAACCTCTAATAAATATTCAATGCACTTAAATCAAAGAAATTTACTTCTCACAGTCCCAGAGGCTAGAAGTCCAAGATCAAAGAGTCAGTGGGCCTGGTTTCTTCTGGGGGCCACGAGGGAAAGACCTGTTCCAGGCCTCTCTTCTTGGCTTGTAGGTGGCTGTCACCTTCCTGTCCTCACAGGGTGATCCCTCTGTGCATGTCTGTGTCCAAATTTCCCCTTTGTCTAAGGACACCGATCCTATCAGGGACCCACTTTCATCCCTTATTTTAACTTAATTACCTCTTTAAAGACTCTATCTGCAAATACAGTCACCTTCTAAAGCACTGGGCTAGTTAGGACTTCAACCTGTGAAGTTGGGGGAGACATAATTTTGCCCATAAGACACTCATCTTCTTTCCTGCCTCAGGAAGTGTAGACGAAGCAGGCCACCTTTGCATGCCTGAATGTCAGGGGGTGTGTGTTAACTGCCAACAGGACAGTGGGGGGACTCACAGGGAGGACAGTCACCTCAGAGCCCCACCAAGACACATTCAGCAAATTCACAAAAAACAAATGCTAGTGCTTAGAATTATCACACGCTTCTCACCACCACTTTTCAGTGAAGTCTACTGCTGACACATTACACTAGCATACAGCAGCTTGACAGTTTTACCTTCTAAATTGATGGAGAAAAAAAACAACATTCCTCAAAAACACAGCTTGGGGGAAGAAATTAATTAACGTGTTCATGTTTCAACCAGATCAAGACAGGACAAACAAAAGCCTGAAAAGAAATTGACGGCTTCTCTGCACCTGGAATCCCCCATCGGGATCCTGGGAATGATTTCTTTCGACAGATGGTCTTTCATCTTTGACAAGGAAGTACAAGGAACTTCAGACAGCTCAGAAGTTCCTCCACCTGCTCAAGGGGGCCAGGCCATTGTGTGGACTAGCAATCCACACATCTCACCATCACTTTCACACAAAGCCACCTCTCCCCCAGTCCCCAAAAGCACCAAACACACCCTATGGGGGCCTGAGGATATGTCCCAAAGCTACTGGGTTTGAGGATGGGAACAGCCCTCTCCCCTCGTACCTCCTGCGCCAAGAAGGGCATGGAGGCACAGGTGGTGGCTGGACATTGTTTTTGAATGAATACATTAATGAGAGAATGAAGTAAATGAACAAAAGAATGAAACAATCCTTCAGTCCTCTTTTCAGAGGATTAGCAAACAACGTATCTGGGCTCTACAGGGCTCTGGATGTCAGGGGTTCTTCCAAATGTGTCAAACACCTGCAATATGTCCACAGCTGTTTATGATCAGGTGTCCTTCACTCCTTCAGAGGCTTCTGCAGTTTCACAGAAGCCCCAGTTGTCCCTCAAGATGGGGCTGGGGGAAGGGGGGCGGAGAGAGAGAGCGAGCACACGCACGCGCGAGCACACAAGAGTGAGAGCTCAAACAACTGACCATAGACCTAGAGGTGAGAAAACAGTCAAAATGCTTCTCTTTTGGCCTAGACCCATCATCAGAATGGCATTCATTCCTAAAAAAAACCCCCCTTCCCAAATGCCAAGGACCCTTCAGAGCAAAACTTGCCCAGAAAGCTCTGTCATCTGAGCCACAGTCCTTCTGGCCCTACAGTGATATTGAGCTCACCAGCCTCCTACTCCCAACTTTCCAATGCCCCCACTGGATTACCAAGAGGAGAGTGCTTCCTTGACAGCCAGGTCAGCCATTTCTTCAAGTGCTTCTACTTGCAAAGGAGGCTTGGGCTCCACCAGAGTGAGCAAACCAGCCAAGAGTGAAGAGGCGGAATTCTTCGTTAGGCAACTCACAAATTCACTAGAACCCCTGATTCTCGATTTCCTAGAGCCTCCTGTGGCTTCCTCTAAAATCCAACTAGGAGGGTACCACATCATCGTATGGGCTTTCATGAGTTCTAGCATCTCATCTCTTGCCCACAGCCTGGCCTTTGAACATGCTGCAGCTCCATATGGAAAGTTATTTTCCCCAACAGTCATCTAACTCGTATGCATACCCTAAGTACCACTTCCCCAAAGCAGCTTTCCTGGGTCCCTTAATCTAAACCACAATAGCACATTTTTCTTTTCCTTGGAGTACTCACTGCTATTTGTAATCATTTAATTGTTCTGTGTTTAATATTAGTCTCTTCTACCACACAGCAAGCTCAAGAGCAAGGGTCACCACTCCAAACCTAGTGCCTAACATGCAGTGGATATTCAAGAAATAGTTTTAAAATATGTGAAAGAGCAAATAAAAGAATACTAGACTTCTGGAGCACTATGGTAAATACTTTCCCAGTTTTATCACCTTTTAATTGTATTTGATGCTTACATCTTTACCTGTGCTTTTACATTAACTTTTTATCCCAAGTCCTTGTATTTCAATTGAGGATTTGAACACTTTTATATTTATTGTAAAAGTTGATCATGGTTGATCTTCTGTCATGTTTTTAGTTCCCTTTCTCTCTGTATTGTTCTATGTGAGCTGTATTTCAATTAGGCTTATCATCTCTAGTAATCAGGTAGGATATTCTACTAGTAAATGATCTTTACAGTCTTAAGAAACAACCTTTACTCTATATAGCTTTCTGATTATCAAAGTCAAGAACAATTTTATTTTCCCTTCTGTACAAATAAGAATTTAGCATCATTTTTCTCTCACCTCCCTTTCCACTTCTGATTTGTAAACATTTCATAAACTTGAGATACAAATTACTATTAAAGCATTATAATTTATGTTTTACAACTTCCCTTAATTTTTATAACAGCTTTACAGCAATAATTCACATATTGTATAATTCACCTACTTAATGTATACAATTGTTTTCAGTATATTCACAGAATTATGCACTCACCACATTTTTAGAACAGTTTCACCACCTAAAAAGGAACCCTATAACCATTAGCAATTACTTTCCACTTCCCTCTGTCCTTCCCCACCTTGAACCCTAAGAAATCATTAATCTTTCTGTCTCCAGATTTGCCTATTCTGGGTATTCCACATTAACAGCATCACATTATATGTGATCTTCTGTGTCTAGCTTCTTTCACTTATATGTTTAAGGTTCATCCATGCTGTAGCAGATATCAGTGCTTCACTCTTTTTTATTGCCAAATAAAATTATATTGTATGAATAGACACATTTTATTTAATTTGCAAGTTGACAGACATTTGAGTTGTTTCCACTTTCGAGCTATTGTCAACAATGCAGCTATGGATGTTCGTATATAAGTTTTTGTGTGGATAAGTGTTAAATTTCTTTTGGGTATGTATGAGATAGAGTGGCTAAGTCATATAGTAAAGCTATGCTTAAACTTTTAAAGAACTTCTAGACTGTTTTCTTAAACAACTGCACCATTTCACATTCTCAACAGCAGTGTATGAGAATTCCAAATCCTTGCCGTTTGTTAACTTTTTTACTATAACCATCCAAGCAGAATTGAAGTGGTACCTCGTTGTACTTTCTAGTTGCAGTTTCCTAACGGCTAATGATGCTGAGCATCTTTGCATGTGCTTATTGTCCATTTGTGTATCTTCTCTGGAGAAGTGTCTGTGATGGTTAATACTGAGTGTCAATTTAATTGGATTAAAGGATACAAAGTGTCACTCATGGTTGTGTCTGTGAGGGTGTTGCTAAAGGAGATTAACATTTGAGTCAGTGGGCTGGGAAAGGCAGACCCACCCATAATCTGGGTGGGCACCATCTAATCAGCTGCCAGTGAGGTTAGAATATAAAGCAGGCAGAAAAATGTGAAAAGAGTGAAAAGAGAAAGTGACCTCATCTCCCAGCCTACATCTTTCTCCAGGGCTGGATTCTTCCTGCCCTCAAACATTGGACTTCAAGTTCTTCAGTTTTGGAACCTGGACTGGCTCTCCTTGCTCCCCACCCTACAGATGGCCTATTGTGCGACCTTATGATCATGTGAGTTAATACTTAATAAACTCCCCTTTTCCATTATATATATACACACACACACACACACACACACACACACACACACACACACATACATACATATATTCCATTAGCTCTGTCCCTAGAGAATCCTAACACACTGTCAATTCAAGTCCTTTATTCATTTTTAATAGAACCAATGTCATTCTGAGTTACAGAAATTCTTTACATATTTTAAATACAAGTCTCCTACCAGATATATTTTAAAGAACTCCCATCATATGTGTTGTATTTTTACTGTTTTTGATAGTATCCTTTAAAACACAAAGTTTTTAAATTTTACAAGGTCCAATTTATCTGTATTTCCTTTGGTTGCTTGCGTTTTGGGTACCGTATCTAAGAAACCATCGCCTGAACCTAAACCACAAACATTCACATCTATGTTTGCTTCTAAGAGGCTGATAGTTTTAGCTCTTAAATTTAGGTATTTGATCTTCCCTTAATTCTTAATTATATTCCATATGTGATTATATTTGTATCAGTTAGGCTTCACTCTGTTAAACCATTTTAATCAGCTCATTACATTATGACATCCCTATTCCCAGTCTCTTAATTTTGCTTCAGCTCAGAATAAACTGCAGTGATGTCTCCAAGCAATCTTCCCAGAATAAAGATAATTAGGGAATATCATTTCTAACCTTTTAGGTAGCTAAAAGCCCCTCTCAACTGCCTCTGTTCTTGAACAATAACTTGTCTGAGTGTCATATTCTTAGGGCACAACCCTTCTCCTCCCAGCACTGGAGTCCTGGCTCCGTTGTCTTCTGGGACCCTGTACCATGGATGACTGTGGCCTGCCGGATTTTCATTTCTTTTGAGTAGCTCGTTTTGTCTGCTGGAATACTAGTATAATTTTTTTTCTTTAATCTTACAATTCACAGATTTTGCCAGAATAAATCTGTGAGTCCATGTGAATTCATTCTGACTAGAGCACAGGAAGCCTTTTATCCTGAAAACTGAGATTTGTTTCAAACCTCCCAAAAAGGCTTCATTCATTACAAATCTTTGATCAGTGCTCCTATTCTATCTTGGGGGAATGGTTCCATCTGCAGGGATTCCTGGATCGGGTCTCTAGTCTCTGTAATCCATTTCTAGCACTTTCTTCTTCCCTTTGCCTCCTGAGGAGCACCTCAGTCATTCTCATTACTAACTCAAATGCACACAGCCATCGCTGCTCTGCGCTGCCTCCTTTGTGCACTGCTAGCTGCTGTAACAGACTGTAGTACAGCTGACCCTTGAATACCACAGGTTTGAACTGTGCGGACCCACATAAATGGGGATTTTCACCTCTGCCACCCAAGACAGCAAGACCAATCTCCCCTCTTCTGCCTACTCAGCATGAAGATGATGAAGATGAAGACCTTTATAATGATCTATTTCCACTTAATAAATAGTGAATATATTTTCCCTCTTAGGATTTTCTTGGCAGTATTTTCTTTTCTCTAGCTTACCATATTGTAAGAATACAGTATACAATACACATTGTTTATTTTAACAGTAAGACTTCCAGTCAAGAGTAGGCTATTAGTAGTTAAGCTTCTAGAGAGTCAAAAGTTATACTCAAATTTTCAAATGCATGTTGTCCCAGGGTTGGGGGCGGGGCAGTGCCCCTCATCCTCAACCCTGCACATTGTTCAAAGGTCAGCTGTAATTTAAAAAAAAACTTCTAAAGCTTATCTCATCCAGTCTCATTTATTTTAAGCTTATTATTTTAACATCTCAACCTGATCTTTATGGCTGTTTCTTAGAAGCCCTAACTTCTTGCCAGATTTATCTATTTATTTATTACTGAGGATGCCAGATTCCTAAAATTGATTCCTGTCCCTGAAATAAACCCTTCTCAAAGGCTGTAGTATTTGTACTCTGGTCTTCAGGGGGGTTTGATTTACTCAAATTCCAATGACAAGAGGTCTGGCAAAAGCCAGTGCCAAGATCTGTGTGCACAAGTCCCCCTAGATGGCCCTGGGTCACGTCCCATCTCAGGTCAGCCGCTGGAGGGCCAAGGCAGGTGCACCCAGGGCCTCACAGGCATCTGCCTACTCAGTGCTGCTGGACCACGGCGAGGTCTTATACTTGCCCCAGAGACTGAGACGGTACATTCTGAGGATACTTAGTTCTGGATCTACCTGTCACCTCTGTCCACAAAGCAATGCCAGATGCAAAGTACCTACAACACATCTCCCGCCACAGGGCTCCCCTGGAGCTGGCTGTGATGCCTTGGCTGGTATCAAATCACTTCCTCAATCATCATAAACCCCCTGACTCTCAGAGCCAGGAGAAGTACCTGGAGCTTGAAAAGGATTTCTCTTTACCCTCTTTCCACTACTCTGAAAAGGCCAATGACTGCTCTTACGAATCCAGGCCCGCTGTCCTTTAGAGTTAGTGGAATGCCCGTTTTCTTCATTCTTCTAAGTGTGCTTTTGTCTTTTTTGATGTTCATAGTGGGAAGGATGACTTTCTAGTTGCTATGAAACAACCTAAATGTTGATCAAGGCTGAAAGAACAAACTGTGGATTATCCGTACATGGAACACCACCCAATGAAAAAAAGAACAAACTATCAATGTGCACAACCACATAAATGGGTCTAAAAGTAGTGAGGAGTGGAACAAGCCAGATAAATATGAGTACGACTCCATTTCCATAAAGTTTCTTAAAGATGCAAACCAATCTAGTGAGAGAAAGCCAATCAGTGGTTCCCTGCGGTGGGGGACACAGAGAGGGGCATGGGGGGAACCAAAGGGCACAGGGAAGCTTCTGGGGTGACAGATGTATTCATTGTCTTATTGTGGGGGTGGTTTTGCTGATGCACTCACATGTCAAAACTCATCACATTAGGCCAAGCATGGTGGCTCACATCTGATTCTGGTCCCTGAAATAAATCCTTTTCAAAGGCTGTGGTATTTGTACTCAGGTCTTCAGGTGGGCTTGCTCTCTCTTTATTTAAATTCCAACAACAAGAGGTCTGGCAAAAGCCAGGACCAAGACCCATGTGTACCAGTCCCCCTAGATGGCCCTGGTTCATGCCCCATCTCAGATCAGCTGCCAGAGGCCAAGGCAGGCTCCCCCAGGGGTGTACAGGCATCTGCCTACTCAGCGCTGCTGGGCCATGGTAGGGCCTTACACTTGCCCCAGAGACTGAGACTGCACATTCTAAGGACACACAGATCTGGATCTACCAGACGTGTTCATTATCTTACTGTGGGGGTGATTTGCTGATGGATTCACACGTCAAAACTCATCACAATAGGCCAGGCCAGGAGACCAGGCTCGCAACTGTAATTCCAGCACTTTAGGAAGCCAAGCTGGGAAGACTGTTTGAACCTAGTTCAAGATTAGCCTGGGCAACATGGCAAGACCCCATCTCTAAAAACATATATAAATTTAAACTCATCACGTTGTACATTTGAATATGTTCAGTTCGTCGCATGTTAATTTTATCTCCATAAAGCTATAATCAACTAACTGACCGACGATACCGAGAGTGACTATATGGCAGCTCTGACACCGAAGCCTGCTCTAGGCCCAATGCCCCCAGTTGGTGCACACCAATGTCCACAGCTGGGCTGACAAGCCCCACACTCAGTACGTTCTCCCTAAAGTATGGAATAGGCCCTCGCCTCACGTGAGTTGTCTCTGATCCCTCTGCACAGTGGCTCTTTGTCACTAGCAGTGTCACCTACCTGCAGTTACAGAGGTGTGAAGAGGTTTTCAATAAGGCCCCCAAACTCCTTGACATTGAGTGGTGGTGTCAATCTCTGCCCTTCAACCTGGATAGGTTTCTAATCGCTTCAGCCAAGAGAATACCTTCAGAGTCATGCTCCCCAGGATTTCCAAGGCTGATCCTCAAAGACCAGCGCAGGTCCTGCAGGGCCTGCTGGGACTCTCGCATTGGGAGCCCTGGTGGCCATGGAGGAAGTATGGCCGCCACCATGGTACGGACACCACGCTGCAGAGGCCATAGGTAGACGCTCCAGCGTGTAGTCCTAGTCTTCCAGTAATCCAGCTCCAGGCCAGACACAGGAGAGAAACACCTCCACATCACTCCAGCCCCCATATTTCAAGTCTTCCCAGGTCGGGCCCAGACACTGTGGAATTGAGACAAGCCATTTCCACTGTGCTTGTCTAAATCCCTGACCCATAGAATCTATGAACTTACTGAAACAGCAGTTTCAAGCTACTCGGCTTTGGGGTAACTTATCAAGCAGCAGTAGGGACTGATATGGCGGTTAGCGCCATCACCTGTTGGTTTCTCCCACATTTGAGCTCGGTAGAAACCCTTATACTCTGCTGTGCTTCCAAAGCCCAAAGCAGGGATACAACACCCCCTTGAATACCTGAGCCAACCTGGACTTGGGCAACTGGGCCTCCTGCAAGAACACAGGCCCAAAGAATTGCTCTTAGAATGGCCTTTCACCTAGGCATAACCCACAGCTTGAGCATGAACTCCTTCCTGCACTGCCCCTGAGAGAAAGGAGAACGAGGCCAGGAGAGAACCGTGGGAGTGACCGAGAAGTACTTCATAAATGCCTGTCAGCAAAGGCCACCGCAAGAGTCTGGGCTCAGGAGAAAAAGGCAAAAATGGACAAAATTCTCTAGGCCACCTAAGAGGGCTTCTAGAATTTTGCCCCGTCCTGCAAGAGAACACCTGTTCGCCTCTGGGGACCACACCAAACCAATGAAGGTGTCTATCACCAGCCCTACGCCACTGCTGTGTGGTGACCAAGTTATAGGGCAGGAGAAAAGACTCTGCTTCTCGGATAGAGTGATTGGTCCGCGACTGGGCACGTGACCTAGGCAGGATCACTCAAATCCTTTCACTAAGTTTGGTGTAACTGGGTTCACAGGCACCAAGGACCACGAAAGCTGCGGCTGCCAGCGCAGCCTGTGCTGCCATCAGGAAAGAACTGCCTGAGATTTACATCAACCGTGAGTGAAATAGAAGAGATGCCAAGGGAAAGCAAAGAAGTCCCAGCCACGTGGCCGTCAACCCTGGGTCCCATCACAACTAAAGCTCTAATTACCTGATGGACTTTTCACAGAGTCAATAGATTCCCTTTTATTTATTTTCCTGGCTTAACTTGAGACGGAGAGAGGGCTAAGCAATGCAGACCTCCTGCCTCTAGTCCCTAAATGCCCCTTCATGTTTATCCAGCTGTAATGGGAAGCACGCAGTTTTGCTGTGATGAAAACAGCTGAGCATTTGAGGAGGAGAAAATGAGACAGCAGAGGTCATGAGCGGGCGTGCAGTGCCAGGTGTGTGGCTGGCATCCTCCACGGGCTTCTGAAACAGCACAACAGTGTGGGCTCCCACGGACCCTCTGCTGGGACCCGCCACCCACCACACCCCCCAACACCACCACACCTGGGCGACAGTCTTGCTCATCTATAAGGGTGCCATGTAAGGAGAGCCCAATACTTACAAATCTGTGCTAGACAACCAATTATGCTTTTCTATGAAAAATACAAAAATCAACCAACAGATGGTGCATATCCTGCCAAAAACGTCTCTACTTTACAGAATTTACTCCAGCTTTCTTTAAAACGGTAAGCTCGTCTACTTCACCTAAAATTTGACCCACTTTACAAAAATCTCACTTTTTAAAACAACTCTTCAGTGACATCTATTTCCCAAAAACATTATACCCCTGGAGCACAAGGATCTCTACTTTTTTCCCCACATACACAGACAACCCACACACACCCCACGAAAGGCTTGATGGTCCAGCCTTGTCGAAAAGTTATTATAAAACATTTTATTTTATCTGGCAGCCAGCAACGATGTTCAGCTGTCTGGAACACGGGCTGCTGGCGGCTGCTTGCCACAGACAACTGGAAGGAAAAAAGCAGAAGACAACAGCTGTAAATCTCAGAATCGCCAGAGATAAAGCAAGCAGGAAACACCATCGTTCACTCGCTGGTAGAATCCTCAGTCTTCCTCAGCAAAGTGCCCACGTCATTCGCGCTGGAAGCAATTAGAGAGTTATATTCTTGCTGCGACTTCAACAGCTTCGTGTGTGTGTGTGTGTGTGTGTGTGTGTGTGTGTGTGTGTGTGTGTGTGAGTGATTGCTAAATGCTTTCCCTTTTTAGGTAGTTACTGATGTATCATAACTCCAAGTAACTACTCTTTAATATGGTTGAAACTGGAATGTCTTCAAGAAGTCTGTTACTGTCAGCGTTGGAATCATGAAAAAGAAATGGGAAAGGAAAACAGAATCCCAGGCTTAGCCCTCCAAGTTTGCCCTGGCTTCCTCTCCCGGCTACTTTCTCCACAAGACGGGCCAGTGCACATTCCCAGGGGAGTCTAAGGAGCAGGAAAGGCCACCCCCGGGGACAGAGAGGGACACAGCTCACACACCTGGGGATGCCTCAGGGCTTCACGCCCTGGTCAGATGAGGTGAGAAAGCCACACCACATTCACAACCATGAGGCCCTGTTCTCGTTTCTTCCCAAATCTCTGGGTCCCCACATGCAGCGAATTTGTATTTTGCTTGGGGAAAACTCTGATTTTCACAATGCAGATGTCCCAAAGAAAGCTATGTTCTCAACAACATGGTCCTCATTTTCTACAGAGGCTGGATGCTACATGCCCACAAAATGGTCACCTGGCTGGGGGTAATGGCTCCAGCCTGTAATCCCAGCACTTCGGGAGGCGGAGGCGGCAGGATTGCTTGAGCCCAGGAGTTCAAGACAATCCTGGGAAACACAATAAAAGCCCATCTCCACAAAAAATAACCAGCTGGGCGCAGCAGCACACATCTCCAAACCCAGGTACTCGGAGGCATGTGGGGGTGATGCGGGAGGATTGCTCGAGGTAGGTAGAGGCTGCAGTGAGCTGTGATTGTGCCCCTGCACTCCCAACTGGGGTACAGGGTGAGACCCTGTATCAAAAACACAAAAAAACAAATGGCTATTTCCTACAATTGTGACAGCCATCAGTGCTGGGATGAACCTGCAGCAACCTTGGGAGTGCAGCAAGCTCAGGGTGCCCCATGCCCAAGGACCCTCAGTGAGGATGGACTTCGAGACAGGACTCGAAAGCTCCGGCCTGCCGCGGTCTGGGGCCTGTCCCTGCACCCTGGCTGCCGCAGAGTCCTCTCTAATCTCAAACCCATTCCCACGTGCCAGGGAAGGGGACACTGTGTGTCAGGCATGTGGACACTGTACAAAGGCACAGGTGATACAAGCCAGCCCCTTTCTCTGGAATCTACGTCAAGTCCAGCAGTTAAATGCCTGGCTCAAATCTTGCTTCCCCGAGGAGCACCCCCAAATTGTCATCATGACCTCTTTCCTCCTCTCCTCCAGAGCCCTGGGCCTGCCCCGTCTGCCTGGGGTGCGTGTGGCCCAGCCTGTTTCTGGGTGCTCTCTCTCCCCACTGCCCCCAACTACAGTAGCCAGGGCCTGTATACACGTGATGAAGTGAACACAGCAGAGACCCCGGGACCCTTCCAGGGGCAGCTTCAGGGAAAGGCGTCAGGGAAGGGAAATGAGGAAGATTTGAGGCAGATCACCTGCCGGCAAGGGACAGTGCCCTGAGGGATGCACAGATGCTCTTGTCACCGCAACAGCCAAGCTGCCCTCAAGGCTGGGAAATGTGTGTTTATACTACAGCAGGCAGCTTTTCAAATTCGGAGGTGAGCCAAGCAGGCCTGACGGAAATTAACGGATGTGCCGTTGAACACTGCACCAGCAAGATGATTAACTGCCTCCTAGAAAGGAAACTAAGGTGCCAAACGCGATTCAGACGACACCTCCAGGGACAGAGCAGGCAGGCGACTCCGAACCTGAGCTGTGCCCACTGTCCACTGTCAGCTCCATGCAGGGAGAGGAGGGGGAACAACAGCCTCCCCCAGAAGCAGAGTCGGAGAAGCAGTCATGGCTCCGGCAGCAGTGGAAACAGTTTATCTTCCAGGAGTGCATGGTATTTCTCTAAATACTGATGCAAAGAATGGCTCATTCCCTTTGCAGAGCCCCAGCAGGCCCATCACTGGCTGCCTAAGAAATCCATGGGACCCCAACCTGTAAGCTGTCTCTTTCTTCACTTACAGAGAAGAAAGGCCCTTTTCTGCTCCCCCGTTCTGGAGCATGTGTAAGCACAGGGTGTAGCATGGACACCAGAGCAGAAGCCTGCGGCAGATGTGAGACCTCTGTCCATAGCTGGTCCCAGGTTGCATCCACACCACCACCAAAGCCGACCACCAATGACGTCTGACGTTTTCTGCTCCACTGGGTGGGAACACTCCTGGCTTTATTGGGCTTTTCCCCTAAGCTTCATTGTCCAGCTCCATCCAAACACTATGACAGGGAGTTTGATCTACGACTTGCTAATGGATTGAGAAAGGTACCGGCTCCTTCAGCCTGAAGGCAGTTTGTGCAACCCCGAACAGGTTCCAGCAAGCAAATTCCCTGTCTGGTCGCGCACATGAAATTGCCCGTGGCTTTGGAAAGAAGGCTTTGCAAAAGGAACCCGCTGCATTTGCAGCTGGAAAACGCCCAAGAAAACTGGGCAGCAGCTGTCCCGATGAAACTTTCTGCCGGGCTTTTCCATGAGAAATTCACGTATGGAGAAGGCTAGACCATTTTGCAGAGGAGGAAGAAAAATGCAACCTGAAAGCCATTTCTTAAAAAGACCAGAGTGTCTGTTCTCCTTCCCTTGCCTCGGGTGGACGTTTTGGCCAGAGGCCTCCTGCCGGGAGGGAAGCCGGGTGTGCACTGTCAGTCACACATTCTGCCGGCTCTCTCCCTTGGAGGGAACAGGAACGCTGCTGATTCAAAAATCAGACACTTCTGCGGGAGCTGGCAGGCACCTCGCTCTCCACCCCCACCGCCCCTGAAACACCAAGCCAACGCCGAGGCCATGCGCTCACTCAGCCGCCTGGCCCATGGCCTTCTGGGGGCCACCATCCGTCCTCCACCCTCAGGGCTGGACCAGCTGCCAGGAGCTTCCCTGAACCACCTGGACAGCCCCAGCCAGAGTGCACTTTAAATAATAAACTATGCATTCTTGATCCGTCTGCAGCTCGAGGCAGATTTTCCTATTTAAGCTGGGCCTTCTCTGCTTTGAGTTACTGAAGCAGGGCGGGCGTGTGTTGCCTACGAGTCCAGGGGAGAACTGGGAAGAGACGACACCAGTTCTCATCCAATTCTTCTCTTTGGTGGAGCTGCATGTGGGAAAAAGGATTCAGACACATAACGCACAAAAAAAATGGCATCATACCCTTTTATTTTTTGTTTCCATGTTTGAGTTTTAACTTTTCTTTCGCAATCAAGTTATAGGAATATTCAAGAAGAGACGCCTGCCCTATACTGACATTTCTGGGTTCTCAGAATATGCCCAACGGACAAATGAAAAAGGGGAAAAACAATACTTAATATTGACTGTGACTGCCATGCTTAGACTTGTGGGAGAAACAAGGAAACCTCTTTATGTGTTGTGGTAGATGGAGCAAGAATGCATGGTTTGTTAAAGTGCACGCTGGCTGGGGCTGTCCAGGTGGCTCGGGGAAGCTCCTGGCAGCTGGTCCAGCCCTGAGGGTGGAGGAGGGATGCTGGTCACTCAGCCAGGCAGCTGAGTGAGCTCATGGCCTCCCCAAATCCTAAGGATAGCCACATCCTAATCCACAGAACCTATGAAAATGTGGACTTACATGGTCGACAGGGCTTTACAAACGTGATCCAGCTAAGGATTTTGAGATGTACAGGTTATCCTGGATTATCTGGGTGAGTGTGAGGGGGCCTTAGACAAGGCAGGCAGAGGGAAATCCGACTACAGAAGACAACTGTCAGAGTGATGCAGTGTGAAAAAGACTCACACAGCCACTGCTTGCTTTGAAGGAGGGGGAAGAGGCCATGAGCCAAGGAATGCAGGCAGCCTCTGGGAGCTGGAAAAAATGAGGAAACAGATTCTCCCCTGGAATATCCAGAAGGAATGAAGGCCTGCTGACACTTTGATTTTACCCCAGTGAAACCAATTTCAGACTTCTGACCTCCAGACCCGTAAGACAATACATGTGTGTTGTTTTACACCACTACGTTTGTGGGAATTTGTTAGAACAGTAATAGGAAAGTAATGCCTGAGTCTTGCCTTCCTGCCAGAAGGCCTTGGATACTATGAAGACAAGGAACTGCAGATACAGCGTGATGCTCAGCACTTCACGAGTCAGCAAAGTACTTCAGGGTTCCAGAAAACCAAATGAGGCAGGCAGGGTGGACTTTCTGGAGAAGGTGACATCCACATTGGGCCTCCAAAACCAAGAGAGATTTTCAAAAGCAGTGAAAAGATAGACACAAAAAGGTCATTCCATACAGTCCCTTGAGCCTAAGCATGACTTTAATGTACCAAAGGCCCTATGACCTGGGAATCTGCAATCTAGGCTGAACTACATTAAGTAAAAATACATAAAGGGGGAACCCTTATGCACCTGAATTGGAAAATCTAGATACAATTTTCCAGGAAAATACAATTTACCAAAATTGATCCCATAAGCATACAAAGCTTAAACAGACCAATTTTCACAGAAGAAAAGGAGAAAATTATGAAGTAACTATAGTCACAAAGAAAGCATTAAGCCGAGATGGTTCCAAACTTCTACAAAACACATAGCCACCATGGTTCATAAATGGTTTCAGAGCACCAAAAATATATGAAAGCTTCCATACCTCTTTTCACAGAGCCATAGTATTAATGCCTAAACTGAAAGTCACACACACACACACACACACACACACGAAAATTATAGGGCAATATCACATACAAATATGGATGCAAAGAGCCTAAATAAAACATTAGCAAATAGAATGCAATATCACATTTAGGAAAGAATACACCACAACCAAATGACATTTATTCTAGGACTTAAGGCTGGCATAACATTAGACAACTATTTACACAATGTGCCGTATTAATAGATCGGTGGAGAAAAATCATAGGCAAGTTTCCACAATGTTGCAAAAGCCTTTAGGAAATCTGATACCCACGTAAAATTTTATTTTACCTATTTTATTTATTTATTTTTTGAGATGGAGTCTAGCTCTGTCACCGGGCTGGAGTGCAGTGGTGCAATCTTGGCTCACTGCAACCTCTGCCTCCTGGTTCAAGTGATTCTCCCATCTCAGCCTCCTGAATGGCTGGGATTACAGGCATGTAACACCATGCCCAGCTAATTTTGGAATTTTAGTAGAGATGGGATTTCACCATGTTGGCCAGGATGGTCTTGATTTCCTGACCTCGTGATCCACCCACTTTGGCCTCCCAAAGTGCTGGGATTACAGACATGAGCCAAAAAATACACCCACACAGGCCAAATCTGAGACTGTTTGGGCATCAAAGTAAATAAATATATAAATGAATATCCATGGGGTAAAATAAGAATCTACAAGTCCACACAGATAAACACAACCCTGGCCAAGTAATAGGCTGGCATCCCCGATAATGGGACAGACATACAGCACGTGCCTCCTGATAAGGCGCACTGAGGAGAACACAACGTCACTTCTATGCTATTTCTGCTGGAAATGTATACCCCAAGTGTAACCATGAAGAAACATCAGACAAAACCAAATTTAAAGACTTCCTACAAAATAACTAGCCCACACAAATATTTTGGGGGAAAAAATGTGCAGATCAGGAAAGACAAATCCTCAGGAACTAACCCAGATTGCTGAAGACTCAGGAGACATGACAGCTAAACGCAATATGTGATTATAGGCTGGATTCTGTACCAAGAAAAGAAAGCCTGCAAAGGCATTACTGTGACAACTGGAAAAATGTACATGCAAATGGTGTATTAGCTAACAGTATTGTATTCCCTAAGTCTATCCCCACGTTAAGAGTTCTAAGAAAATTTGTACGTGTAGATACAAGGACAGGATGTCAGCACATTTGTCTCAAGTGGTTCAGAACAAAATGAGTGTGGAGGGGGAGAGGGTTGGAAAAGGAAAGAAGAGAGGGTTGAAAGAGCAGGGGGAGAGAGAGAGAACAGGGTCAAGAGAGAAAAATGTTCATCCGTGAATTTGGGTAACAGATATACTTAAGCTCTTTGCAACTACAGTATACCAAAATAATAAGCAAACCAAAAGCATGGGAGAATATTATACAAGCCAAGGACAAGGGAAACAAATAGTTATTTCTGAGTCAAGGTGACTGGTGAGAACATGGACAGACATCATCGGACAAGCCTTTGGTTCAGAAACACCAAGTTACTGGGAAGGGACAGTGCCTGGAGCCAGCCACAAAGATGAGAGGCTGGGGATAGAGAGTGGGAGACGTGCCCAGTGGGACTGCTCCCAGCTGGAGCCAGGAAGGATCCCAAGGCCGTGAGAAAAAAGAGCAGCAGAGACCTGGGACACCTGTTTGGAAGAAGGGGAGGAAGAGGAGCCAACCACCACAGAGAGTGCATTTTATAAACCGAGGACTGAAGGAGGCACAAGAAGCAAGGGGTTCCTAGTGTCAAATGCCTCTGAGGGACAGGGGGAAAACCCCACCGGCTCTGTTGTAATGGCATGACCTGGGGCAGGTCCCAGGTGGGAGACATCAGTCCACAGAGCCCACCTGGTCTCAGGGCTAAAAGCAAGGATGCTGAGAATGCTGGGATGGAGGCAGACCAGGAGGCAGGCAGGCAGGCAGCGTGGCGGGCGAAACTCCCGTCCTCTGCCCCAGGCGAGGAGCCAGGTGAGGCACCGCTGCCGGCCTGATGGCTCTGTTCACCCCTCTTCTCTCCCATCACCCTTCCCAAGGAACACCACCGGGAATCAGAAACCGATCAGGGAATTGGCAACTCCTCCCTAGAACAACACTGGTGATCAGCCGATCTCAGGGAGGGTGTCCACGTCAGGGCAGGGACATAGGTCTCTCAGGATCCCCAGTGCTCAGAACAGGGCTTAACACAGCATAAAGCAGCACTAGCCAAGCGAATACAACACTGCCCTGGATAAGAGGACACATCACAAGTGTAAACGCAGAAGCCTGCCACATGTGGCTGCTCACACCTGTAATCCCAGCATTTTGGGAGGCTGAGGTGGGTGAACCGATTGAGTCCAGGAGTTTGAGACCAGCCTGGGCAACACAATGAGACTCCTGCATTTACACAAAAGAAAAGTAATACAGATGCCTAAAAATATACTATACTACTTTAAAGACACATACACATACAGAGTCACTGAAGACTTAAAAGTATAGAGAATTTAACTCATACTTACAGGAAGGCTCACTTAAACACTGTCCCCAGCCCTGGCTCGTCCATTTCTGACTGTCCCCAGATCAGCCCAGAAAGCAGGACCCACCAGAGGGAACCACAGGGGCGGAGGGGTTCCCTCTGAGGCAAGAGGGAGCACCTTTGTGGATGGCCCCTGAGGAGCCTAAGAGGCTCACTTCGGCCAGGCCTTGAACACTCCCCAGGAAATCTCCAAGCTGCTTCTGCGAATGACTCTATTTTTACAAAGAAGGAAGGATGAAAGAAGGATGGGAGGAATATAGCATAGATCAACGGGTTGTTCATGCAGGAAGAATTTTTTTAACTGACTATGCCAGGTTTTTTGAAGGTAACAAGCTTTCTTATTAGCATTTTAAGAGGGTGAGGGCCCGAGCACTGTGCATTGATGCGATCTGCCACAGGCCGCCTCCCTAGGATACCATCCTGGGATACCCATGCCACCCCAACTTCTGCCACAGCTGTGGTGGCAGCGTAGCTGGCCCAGCCTCTCCTCAACCATGTGATGCGGCCTTTGCTTTCTGCAGACTTTCCCGCCTACAAGCCCACTCCCTCGGCCTGCACAGGAGCATCTCAGAAATTCGGGAGCCAAGAAGCCCTGGACCAGATTTCCCTTCTTGCCATCCGTGGGTCAGGTCTGGGGGGTCTTCTGGGCATGCCCCAGTGTTCCCGTGGGAATCAAGCCTGTTGCCTGCAGCAACAATCATGACCCCCACTCAGTCACCCTCGGGTGGACGTTTCCTCGCCCCGTCTCTCTCCTGCTTCCTGGAACCCCTTCCCTTCCCAGCACTAACCAATTGCACCCAAGTCCTCATCTCAGGCTTGGCTTTCGGGAAACGCACTCTCTGGACGTTTTCCACAGAGAGATGAGACCTTATATTTTAATACTACTTTTTACTTAAATTGCATTTGTATGAGCTCATTTAACTCCCTTTAACTTGCAATCTGGAGAAGCAAAAATATCAAGACATGCATTGCCTCTTTTTTAGAGATGAGGAAACGCAGGAGTAAGTGAAACCGGCTGACTTGTCTCCGTGCCTCTACGTGCTGGGAAGTAGAGGCAGGCTCTGCCCGAGGCCGCCAGGCCCGTCCAGGGCTGTGTCCACTCCCAGCCACATGGGCGGGCAGCAGGCAGTGTCCCTTTTACAGCATCTGACAGGCTCCACACGGTCACACGGCCTCGGAGAATAACCACAGCAATCATCATGGTTTTAGAAAGTGATATTGTTGGGTTTTAGTTTTATCCTTCCCAAAGGGTAATTACCAATTATCAACACACCACCCCTTCCCAAAGGGTGGGCATCCGTCCACCCAAACTTCTAAAGAAAATCCTAAGATTTCCTCAGTCATTTGCCTAAACAACTCATGAAAACGGGACTGAGGGAGTTGGATGAAGACACGGTTCATATCAACCAAATAGCAGGGTCTGAGGTTCTCCTCAAAGCTTGTGAGGCGTAAGCTTGGAAGACAACGGAAAATGCAGGTGACAACTGCTGAACACTCGCAGTGTAAAAGGGGCCCCATGGGCTTCTCTGGAAAACACTGACGTCCCAGAAACAGTAACGTGCTGACTTCCACAGCATCCCTGCCCCATGAGCACCAGGGAGCCAGGAAATGAGGACCTGGGTTCCCAGTCTCAAAGGAGCAGAGGTCTGCTTGATCCTCTGTTCTTCCAGGACAGATCCTCACTCAGCGGACCCCTAACATCAGCTCCAGAACCCTCCAGACGAGCCGGTGGGGACACATCAGAAATGCCACAGGGCTGTGCTCTGACAGGGCACCTAAGAAACACCACTCGAGTTGTGTGACAGCTGTCCCCTGTGGCTGCAGGGAACAAACTCTGAGCACTTTGGGGGACAACACTGAGAAAAGACATAGTGCTTGGACTTGAGGTCAGCAAAAGCAACAGTGAGTGTCTGGTCTGCTGACTTACGAGGTATGCCTGTGGTTTTCTTGTCATGCGATGGTGACAAGGTAGCCTTTCAGTTCCTCTGTGATGGGCGCCTCCCTGGGCCTATAAAGCTGGGCATGATCACCATTCCTGGTTTAGTTTCTCAAACATGAGCTCCCAAAAGAGTAAAACCAGGGGCGGGGGCGGCCATGAGTTCAGGGACCAAGGCTGAAGCGGCCAAGAGCAGGGCAGGGCAGCGGACAGCATCCTAGAACCAGACGAGTGCTTTTCAGCAGTGACTCAAATGCAGAGGGACTCAGGGCCTGTCTCAAAAGTCCTGCCATTACAAAGCCCCAGGGACATTTGCAGGACATGGAGGGGAAGGCCTCCCTCAATGGCTGAGTCTGACAGGTCAGAGTGCATGATCTGACTTTCAGATGATGAGACTATGACATTTCTGATACGCCTGAGTCTGAGGAAGGAAAGAGTTGGGGTAAACCATTCAGGAATAATTCATAAAATGTAGACAATTAGAAGGACCTAGAAATACTAATACAAAATCTAACACTCCCCCTTATAATTTTTTAATACCAGCTGTGGTCTGAATTTTACATCCCCTCCAAATGCAGACATTGAGACCTAATCTACAATGGGATGGCGCTGGGAGGTGAGGCCTTTGGGAGGTGATTAGGTAATGAGGGTGGGGCCCTCATGAATGGTATTAGTGTCCTTACAAGAGAGTCTCCAGAGAGCTAGCTAGCCCCTTCCCCCAGAGGAGGACACAGAGAGAAGGCACCATCTGTGAAGTGGATGCTGAGGCTGCTGCTACCGTGGTCTTGGGCTTCCCAGACTGTACAAGTGTAAGAAATACATTTCTGTTGTTTGAGAACTATCTAGTCTACAGTTCTTCTTATAGCAGCCCAAACAAACTAAGACCATTCCTTAGGCAAATGCCAAGTAAAGAAACGGGAAAATCTCATGTGCCGTAAAGGTGGAGCAATGTCACACCAGGAAGAGTGAGTGAGTGATCTGAGGCCTCAACAATCCAGCATGCTGGGCCCAAATAGTGGCCTACTGGGTGAAGGTCCAGTGTTAAGCTACAACATGGAGATGGGAGACCTGGCCAGGACTCCAGAGTAGCTGGGCAACCCCACCCATGGCACACAGGGGTGCAGGGAAGTCTGTGTGCATCCAGAGCTCAGGATACCAGCGGGACATGGGCAGGGTCCCCAGTACAAACCCCAGGTCTTTGCTATACACACAAGTAGATATGAACCTGCGCTGCTATGGGCTGAGAAGCACTAAAGGAGAGATGACGAGTGTACTCGTGAAAGAGCCCTGGGGCATCTGGCAGACATGCATGTGAAATGACTCAGTAAAGATTTTTCCATAACCCAGGGCACAGGGGACTCCCAAAGAGGGCAGAATAGGACTGGGGAAAGGGGGTGGTCATGAGTAGAGGGACGAAGGCTGAAGCAGCCGAGAGCAGAGCAGAGGACAGCGTCCTGTGAACCGATGTGTGCTTTTCAGCAGTGACCAGAAGGCCAGAGGGGCTGAAGACCTATCTTGAAAGTCCTGCCATTACAAAGTCCCAGGGAAGTGGGGTAGGAGGGAGGACATTTCAGCAGAATTTGAGCTCACTGTATAAAATTACAATCCACATACAAAAATGGTGCCGTCTCAGGGAGCATGAGCTGACATTCCTCAAGAAATTCAGAAGGCGGCTGGGTGCGGTGACTCATGCCTATAATCCCAGCACTTTGGGAGGCTGAGGCGGGCAGATCACCTGCAGTCAGGAGTTCAAGAACAGCCTGGCCAACATAGTGAAACCCCATCTCTACTAAAAACACAAAAAAATTAGCCAGGCATGGTGGCGCACACCTATACTCTCAGCTGCTCGGGAGGCAGACGCACCACAATCACTTGAACCTGGGAGGCGGAGGTTGCAGTGAGCCCAGATCACAGCACTGTGCTCCAGCCTGGGGACAGAGCAAGACTCTGTCTCTGGTCGGGGTGGGGTGGTGGGGGGGTGGGGAAGGACGGGAATTCAGAAGGTGGAATCACTCAAAAAAGACTTCAAATAATTACACTAAAAAGATCTAAAGTGATAAAGGAAAGGTAATGCATGAGAGAAGAGGACACTATAAAAAAGACAGCAGTGGAAAAGAATCAGGTATAACTTCTAAACATATCGAATATAATTGCTGAAATTACATATCAAACATAATTGCTGAAATTAAAAACTCAGTAGAAGATGACATGGAGATCACACCCACTTTAATAAAAATCTGGTGAACTTAGAAATCAATGACAGGAAATTCTCTAGAATAGAGAACACGGAGATGGAGACCAAAAACACAAAAAGAAATCACAAAACACGGAGGCAAAAATAGTAAGGTCACACGTATCAGTTAGGAGTTCCAGGAGAATGAGTAGGGAATGGGAAGAGGCACGTCTCCACCAGAGGGAGGCTGGGAAAATCATGATGAGTCCCAAACAGAATCAACACGGGCAGTCCACAGGGAATGCTGCAGGACCCAACCACAGTCCTGCAGAGAGAGAAGGCGGAGCGTTACACAGAATCTAAAATGAGATGGGCAGAGGACCTTCTGCAACAAAAATACAAGTCAGAAGACAGTACAATAATATCTTTAAAGTGTTGAGAGACGATTCAACCGAATTCCACATTTGGCTAAACACTACTAAGAGTAAGGGTGGAGGCTGAGCACAATGGCCCACACCTGTAGCCCTAGCACTTCCAGAGGCCAAGGCAGGCCAACTGCTTGGGTCCAGGAGATCGAGACCAGCCTGGGCTATATGGTGAAACGCTGTCTCTAAAAAAAATACTAAAAATTAGCCAGGCATGGTGGTGCATGCCTGTAGTCCTAGCTACTCATGAGATTGAGGGGAAAGGATCCCTTGAGCCTGGGAGGCAGAGGCTGTAGTAAACCAAGACCACGCCACTGCACTCCAGCATGGCAGCATGGGAGACAGAGCAAGACCTCGTCTCAAAAAAAACAAAAAACAAAAAACAAAACAAAACAAAAAAGAGTAGGGGTAAAATAAAGACAGTTTCAACAAAGCAAAAATAATAATTTAGCCATGTGCAAACCCACATTTAAAAACATTCTTCAAGGACTTTAAGCCCAGGGAAGTGGGTAGCAAGAAACAACACTGAGCAAGCTGACAAAGAGATCAGTAAATCCAAATGATTCTAACTGCAAAAACATGGTTACCGTTCACCGGGAAGAGACAGACAAAATATGGTTACACTCACAGACAAAAATAACATGTAAAATCAAAGTTAAAGCATTTGAAGGCTCTTGTATTATAAATGAAAGAAACCTGACGCCTCAGACTTCCTTCACATATATATTTTTTTCTAATTTAAAGGCAACAACAACAAAACTTTAATAGATTATCAAACTCCCATGCTGGAGTGCAGTGGCACAATGTTGGTTCACTGCAACCTCTGCCTCCCAGGCTCAAGGGGTCCTCCCACCTCAACCTCTAGAGTAGTTGGGACTACAGGCATGCACCACCATGCCCGGCTAATTTTTAGTATTTTTTTAGAGACAGGATTTCACCATGTTGCCCAGGCTGGCTCTAATCTTCTGGACCCAAGGAATCAGCCAGTGGAAGAGAGAAGGGGAAAATTTTTTTAAAAGTTGGTCAAGCCAATAGAAAGAAACAAACAACAAAAAGAAACAGAAACAAAGAGACAACATGTTACAGTGAACAGATAACAAAACAGAAGGTGGTAGAAATAAGGTAAATTCTAGCAATAACAACATAAACATGAAAATACCAACCCTGCCAATGAAAAAACACATTCCCAAATTGGACATTTTTTTAAAAATTCAAAAACATCTTACTTTTAAGAAACATATATATATATATCATCAAGACAGAGAACAATTGAAAATAAAACTAAGGAAAAAGAAACATCATGCAAACATTTACCAAAATATAACTTGACCGGCAATATTAACGTTAGCTGAAAACATCTGGAAAGACAAAAGTATTACCAGGGATAAAAATAGCCCATTACCTGAAGAGAAAAAGGAATGGTTCCCCAGCAGTACAGCTCCTACACCTGTGCACACCAAACAATACTGCCTTACAACTTATAAAGCAAAGATCAACAGAATTATAAGGCAAAACTGGCCAAGCCACAGTAAGTTATGAGATTTTTAATCTATCTCTAAAACAAATCAAGCAGGTTCAAAATAATGAGAATGTGAATGATTTTGACATCACAGTAACTTCAGTAAATGGGCATACAGAATGCAACAAATAGAAAATACACACTGTTTGCAGTAATTTGAGATTACACACTCTTTCTACACATAAAATATTTGTTAAAACAAAAACGTTTATATTGCATGCCACGATGCAAATCTCTTCCATTACCAATAAATGAATAACGTATGGAATTCAGTGTGCTCAAAAGCTTCTAATAAACCTAACCCTCCTGTAGATAACAACTATAAACTTAAACAAAATACAAAAACCCAAAGACCTGAAGGTTGGAAGATCTGGGAGTCAACACCCAGAAGACAGGAACAGCACAGGAGACGGAGGGAAGGCCTGGGCAGTGCCATGCAGAGGGGCAAATGCGCCAACAGAAAGCTTGCAGCCCCTGTGATCCGAAGAACCAGAGGACAGAGTGCAGGGCAACAAGGTGACTGGAAAGTATAGAGAAGGCATGCTGGAAAGGAGAGATCCACAAAGGGGAAACCCAGAAGTCTGTGTATAAATTCTACCCAACTCTCAGGACGATGCCTATGTGGAAAAGACTGCAGCTAAGGATCAAAGAATTGAGATTTGAATTGCCACCCAAGATACAAATTCTGCAGTTTGAGTCCAACAAAATTAACTGCCAGCTAAAATACTCTGCAAAGGAGTAGAATTACATTTACAATATCCAGAACACAATCCAAACGTACCTGACACACGAATAACTTGGAAAATGTGACCCCTTTTTAAGAGAAAAGACAACCAATGGAGCCAGACCAGAAGATGACCCAGATGTTACAGCAGATAAGAATTTTAAAGCAACGATTACCATACACTCAAGGACTTGAAGAAAAACATGCTCATGATGGACAAAAAGACAGGAAATCACAGCAGAGATACTGACACTATAAAAGAACCAAATGGAAATATCCTATGTACCACATTCTCCATTGTTATACACAGAATTATAAATCATGCTGTAAAGATAGCAAAAAATTTATATGAAAAAAATCAAAATTCAATTAATCTATAGCATATTTACTTTTTGCCACATGCTGTATTTACACACATTAACTTAATCATCTTAATTCTATAAAATACATGCAATTATTATCACCCTTTAACAAATAAATTAAGAAATGATGAAGGGGTTAAATAAATTACAAGGTCACTCAAGCTAGTGGTAGAGGTAGGAAATCAAATCCAGCAAACCTGTCTCTAAATTCTTACTATATTGTACTGCCTCTCTAGGGAAAAAGTATGTGGAAATTATAGACTATTGAGAAGGAGGTACTACAAATATTACATATCAAAATGTGTATGCACTTATAGGTGTGCTTAGAGGAAAATGTGTAGCCCTAAATATATAAATTAAAAATAAGGAAAGTAAAATTTACTGAGCTAGATATTCTACTCAAGAAGTTAGTGAAAAAGCAACAGGACTAAATCTAGAGAACATTTAAAAAATAAAGGAAAAAATAATAAAGATACAAATAGAAATTAAAGACAGAAATGGAAAATAAAAATAAAACTAAGCTAGTTCTTTGTAAAGGTTAATAGACAAAACTCTATAATAAAGAGAAACGAACAACATTTGCATTTATTAAGAGGGATAAATCTAGAAGACATGATTGTGAGTGATGAATGCAAGCTGCACAGCATAAAATCATTTACATAAATTTGAAAACACACAAAACAATACAGAATGCAATTTATGATTCTATATCATAAGTGTTATAAAAGAAAAAACAATATGGAAAGGAAGGCTTTCCCTATGTCAGGTCAGCCTGGTGGTTACTTCTGAGGAATAAGCCAGAGCCAAGAACGGGAGTGGAAGGGAGAATGCCATCAGTCATATCCATAAATGTTCATTTCTCTCAAAAAAAGAAGAAAGCATCCCAGCACTTTCGGAGGCTGAGGCGGGCGGATCACCTGAGGTCAAGAGTTAGAGATCACCCTGACCAACATGGCGAAACCCCATCTCTACTAAAAATACGGAAATTAATCGGGCATGGTGGCAGGCACCTGTGGTCCCAGCAACTCGGGAGGCTGAAGAGATTTGCTTGAACCCAGGAGGTGGAGGTTGCAGTGAGCCAAGGTCATGTCACTGCACTCTAGCCATGGTGACAGATTGAGATTCCATCTCAAAAAAAAAAATTTTTTTTTTAAAAAGAAGAAAGCTCCTAAGCAAATCTGACCAGATGTTAACATGGGTTAAGTCTGAATGCTGATACACAGGTTTGTTTTGTGTTTTGCCTGCCGTAAATATTTCATAACTCAAAATAATTTACACCTGCTACATTCATTTACATCTTCACTGCCTATTTCCCCCACCAAACCCTAAGTTCCCTGGAGTCAAGGACCACACTATGTCAAGTTCGCCATAGTATGCAAACCTGAGCAGCATCTGAGGGTCAGTGAGTAGGGAAACTTAAGTGGATGACCTGAAAGTGCAACTTCCTGTCTACAAATACTAAGATTCCTTGATTTCCCTGTGGATCTGCTCAAGATCCAAGAACAACAGATTCAGGAATAATCATGAGAGCCTTCAGCTCCCAGCTCAGGGCTCTGCAGGGCCTCTCTCTCCCTGAGTTAATACAGAAGGAGGGCACTGAAGTGGTCCCCTTGATAGTCAAAATGAGCAGATGAATTACAACCACAGCAGCTGCAACAACAGCCAGCGTGGATTGGCACTAAGTGGCAAGTCTGCATGACCTCAGTTAATACTCACAAAAGCCCTAAGAGGTAGGTGACATTAGGAGGACACTGCGGCTCAGAGAGGGTGGCACCAATCTAACTTGCCCAAGGTGACACAGCCCCTCCAATGTTTTTCAAGAGTGTAACTCAATAGATGACCAGCTAACGAAGACGTCTGTTGTTAGAGACAGGGTCCCTTTACGTGGCCCATTTCTGGTTTCCTCTAAATGTGATTTTTACCTTTCAGGCATTTATGAGAGTTCTCTTGAGCATGCCCCCCACGGTGGCTGGAGGTGGTTATAGCAGCCCTGGTTCTCCACATTCCTCAGAAATCACCCTGCAACCGTCACCATTCCATGGTGCAGGTAAGAAAACAGAGGCTGTGTCACCTGAACTGTGTGCCACTCCCCCGACCATTACTCTGGAACTCTGCCAGATTCCTATGTTGAAGTCTTAACCACCAGGACCTTAGACTGTGGTTGCATTTGCAGATAGGGTTTTTACAGAGATAACTAGGTTAAAATAAAGTCATGACTGTGGCCCTTAATCCAATATGACGGGCACCCTCCCAAAAGAAACTCTGGATAGAGACACGCACAGAGATAAGGCCATGTGAAGACACAGGGAAAAGACAGCCAATATGGTTTGGATGTGTGTCCCCTCCAGAACTCATAATGAAACGCGATGCCCATGCTGGAGGTGGAGCCTGGGGGAAGTGTTGGATCATGTGGGTGGATCCCTCACGAATGGCTGAGTGCCATCCCCATAGTGATGAGTGAATTCTCATTCCATTAGTTCATGCAAGAGTTGGCTGTTTAAAAAGACCCTGCACCTCTTCACTGTCTCTCTCATTCCCTTCTCTTGCCATGTGACAAGCTGGCTCCCCTTGGTCTTCCACCATGACTGGAAGCTTCCTGAGGCCTCACCAGAAGCAGATGCTGGCACTATGCTTTATGTATACCCCGCAGAACTATGAGTCAAAATAAACCTCTTTTCTGTATAAATTACCCAGCTTGAGATAGTCCTTTCGGGCAACACAAATCTACTAATACAGCCATCTACTAGCCAAATAGAGAGGCCTGGAACACATCCTTTCCTCATAGCCTCAGAAGGAACAGACCCTGTCAACACCTTGATCTCACACTTCTGGCCTCCAGAACTGTGAATACTAAATATCACCAGAACAATCAGTTTCTGTTGTTTAAGCCCCCGGGGCTGTGGTGCTTTGGAGCAGCCTCTGTTGCTCCAAATACAGAAGCACAGGGACAGGAAGGAACTCTTCTGGGGTCACACCAAAGGGAAACAGAATTGGGCCTCTACCATGGTTCCTTTTTCTCTTTGCAGAATAATAATTCTTAAACTATTGATGTCTGCTTACAGAGTTAACATTTACACGCAAATAAATATTTAAAATACTAACTTGGAGCAACTCAAAGTAGCCATGTAATGCCACTCCTCTCAGGTTCTGCTTCCAGTTAAGATACAGAAGGACAGACTCCAACTACCACTTCTACAGCAAAGAACACTGCATACACTACAAAACCATATTTTATTTCATCCACGGGGACAGTTGAGGTCAAAGAAGTACAGAGGAACCAAATTTCAGAGGAATTGGGCCCTCCCTGAGCAAAGATCCACAGCCATAGTCATCCCTGGGGCACAGGTGCAATAAGGAGCTAATTTCATCTAAGCTGCGGAAATGAGGAGGAAACAGCCACACTTTTAACCGTGTAGGCTGGAATAATGGATTACACCTGGATTTGAGATGTCTTAAATCTACTCCAGACTTTTACCAAGTGTGTGGTGACAGGCAGGAAGTCAGGACAGAGATGGAAACAGAGTGGTATCTGCAGTCACATGAGTACTGGCACCTACACTCCTTAGGGGGAGAGACCTGCTATAAACCTTTGTGACTAGCGGCAAACCCAATCCAAGCCAGCCCACCTCAAATCCCAATTACACAGAACAGCTGACCTCCTCATTCTAGCTGCCTCTCTGCCCCCTAAGAGGAGCCAGCTGAGGACACATGGCTGGCATGCAGAGAAGTGACACTTGGGCAAGCGGTACCTGACATCCAGCCTCCTGCTGTTCTCATCAGCTCCACGAATTCATGACAATGGTGTCCTTAGTGTTTAAGCCAGTTTGATTTCTGTCCTTTCCAACTGAATGATTCTTAACCCATTTATGCCTGAGGTTGCAAATTTTTTTGTGTGAAAAATCAGACCTTGGCAATGACCTCGAGCAGTAGCATATAAATAATTCCCACAAGCTTAGCATTCCAATAATGGAATACTAGGTATAATTAATTGGTGCAAAGCACAAGATCTGACCAATTGTGTATTACAAATTATATACACATATTATACATGCAAATTCTTGCATAAATTAGCAATACACAGTTTCTAAAGAGTACGGTATCCACCAAATAATACTCATTGAAATTATCTTTATAATGCTACAAATGTACCAGACAATACTAGAAAATAACAATAATTTTTTAAAACAATAACAGAACTTAACCTATCAAGTGGACATCAATACTTCACAGAAACCAGAGTTGGAGGCATAATCACACTCCAGTGAGCTCACCACTGCTCAACATGTTGTGGGATTCCTATTTTGCAAATGCTAAGGGAAAATTTCTCTTCTATTTCAGCATCTACTTCTACCATACACATGTGAAATACACCATGGTGGAGGAGAGGAAAATTCATATTGTTACTTAAGAGCAAAAATGTTCAGAGGAAGATTCTAAACTGAATCAGAATGGAGAAATTAAAACAAGCATAGAAGGAGGACAAAAAAGATTGAAGTCAAAACTACTACTTAAAAATCAAGGAACATTTCAAAATATCCAAGACACCAATTTAGTTTGCCAAGTTCCAACCTGGAGTGGTATTTTATGGATCAGTTTATCAGGCCCCCAACATAAGGAGCAATGTCGGAAACAGAATCAGCCTGTCCTCTCACCTGGAGCCCCAAAGACCACTAGAAATGCCACCTCAGTAGTATCCAAGGGAAAGAAACAGTTGCCAGGTGGCTTGGCTGTGACAGTCCTTCTAGTCCCCATTCCTGCTCATACATAAAACCCTACTCAGCACAGCAGCTCAGCTAGGTTCACCTTTCAAGTGCACTGAGCACTTCATGGGGGAAGTTTCTTAGACTCCTCCTCACCTCCAAGAGCCAGCAAGGCTACTCCAAGGCCATGTCCAAGGCTATCATAACACAGAGTCAACAACAGGGCGCCACAAAACCTAGGGCTGCAACGTTCAGCCAGAAAGAGTATGTTCCCATGGGAATTCTGGGATTAATCTAATCTTTCTAGGAAAGATTAGGAAATGTCTAGGAAACTTCAAGAAGGTACTTTGCAGATGTCCCAGTCAATTAATTTTCCCAATTTTTAAACTCCTGATGTTTGAAAGCTTAATCCAATCTAGATAGGCCCTAACTGACTGCTCATTAGCTAAGCCTATTAAGAGCCCGTTGTCATTCTCAGCACAGCTAGAACATTTACTGAGTAGTTCATGCAATGCAAGAAGGACCAGAAGCAAAATATATAACCCTCCTGTGTGTCTGTGTTCCTGATCAGTACAGAGCCTGAGTCTGCCACAAACTTAAATACGCACACTGCTCCTGCAGCAAAGAGCAAGCCAGTGCAAGGTTTGAGAGCAGGGAAGGGGAGATTATGTTTTTAAGCAAGTTCAGAAATTTCTCCCCACCCTCTTGCATGGCTGCTCTATTTTAACTTTTCCCATCACATTTACCCCACCCTGGTTTTGTTAATTTTATTTCCTCATTAAAGGCTAGACAGTCTATCAAAAGAATGCCTCAAAACTCATCTAAGGGACAAAAATGCAAACACAAGCACCATTTATCATTTTGTCAGTGATCCTCAGTAACATGCCACTAAAGAGGATGGAAGCCGGTCATCAGACAAACATCCCATTATGTCATCTACAAGCACGCTGAGTTCTGACCATGGACTCGTGTCTGATGAACCGTGGCGTGAGCAGAGGGAATGGCAAGAATAAGACACATTTGTCCTTTGTCTCACTGCATGGCCCTGCTTGAAAGCGCTTACCTGGGAAAATCCACTCCCCATGGCCCACAGGTGCTATTCCTCAGGCTTAACAGCCCTTAGTGACGTGGTTTTCAATACCAGCTGAACATCAGAACCGCCTGGGAGCCTTTACATTGCCAGATGTCCCCAGGACGTCTAATTAAAGCAGCTCTCTGTGGGTGGGACCTGGGTGTGGGTAGTTGTTAAACCTCCCCCCTAGGTGATGCCAAGGTACAGCCAGGGCTGAGGACCACCGCCATAGAGAAATCCCTCTGCCTCTGAACCAGTACATTCAGATGAGCTGCAAAAATCATATGAAGATTTAGAATGACTAACAGTTACTAAACTTTAAAAGGAGATAAAGCCTCCCCCATGGAGGAAAAAAAAAAAAAAAAAAAAAAGGTCCACCAAGGCAGACCCAAGTAGGGTCAGGGACTCAGGTTGAAAGTAGCACACTGGGAGCTGGGTATGGTGGCTCATGCCTATAATCCCATGACTTTGGCAGGCCAGGGTGGGAGGATCACTTGAGCCCAGGAGTTCCAGACCAGCCCGGGCAACATGGAAAAACCCCATCTCCACAAAAAACAAAAATTAGCTAGGTGTGGTGGCACACACCTGTGGTCCCAGCTACTCAGAAGGCTGAGGTAGAAGGATCACTTAAGCCCAGCAGGTCAAGGCTGCAGTAAGCCATGATCACACCACTGCACTCCAGCCTGAGAGTGACAGAGTGAGAACCTGTCTCCAAAAAAAAAAAAAAACACACACACACAAACCATACTGACATCAAGCACACAACCAACCGTCAGACTTACCAAGACCCTGCTTCCTATTACAGGGAATTTTTTAGGTACTAGTTATTTTGTGAGGTCTTCCTCACTTTTGTAAGGATGAAGAACAAAAAAACCCTAATGTCTCCATCTGGGACTCAAAGCTCTCCTGAGATGAGCTCTATCCAGCACAATCACCTCTAATACCCACCCAGACTAGGCTAAAGAGAAAGGCAACCTAATTCCATCAAGTCCACACACGGCCGCTGAGCTGAACTGCAAGACTTGTTTACAAATAACAAGGTAATTCCAAAGCAGTCACATAATCAACTTATTTCCAATGTCACCAGAATACTAAACCAAGACACATGCATTTTCATACAAAGATCAGTCTTTAAGCTTCAGGAGCACAACCCCGAGAGGTCAGCAGTGGGGTCCCACGGTCTCCTGGGAGGAAATGCCACCTGTGATCCAGCTTCATCTGGGGACATTTGAAGCCCCATGAAATGTTCTTCAACAGGTGACAGATCATCTACATTAGGATTGCTCAAAGAGAGACCCAGAGTATAAGAGCCCTAGGTTCTCCCCTGAAACTGCGTATTAAAATCACTTTTAACAACACTGGCACCTGAATCATACCCCAGACTAAAAAAGATCAGGACACTGGGGGACAGGCCCAACGTGCATGGCATTTTGAAAAGTCGTGGTCCTCATACTTTTCCATGCATCTAAATCTCCTGGAAGGCTGGTGAAACTACAGATGACTGGACCCTCCCCCAGAGTTTCCGATTCACAGGTCTGGCCTGAGAATGTGCATTTCTAACCTGTTCCCAGATGATGCTGAGGCTGCTGGCCCACGGGCCACAGTGCGAGAATTGCCGCTGCAGAGGCGCCCCGGGTGGCTTTAATTAGTACCGCTGGAACTCAGGAGTGATGTACTGTAAGAGTGAACTGCTGGCCAGGGCCTGAGGAGGAGGGAATTCTTATCCAAACTCAGCTACAAACCTGGCATTTGATCAATAAGCCCTCACAATTTTTTGGACCTCAACTTGCTCTTGATATATAAAATTGACGTACTGCATGAAAGAGAATGCAGGTTCCTTGCAGAAATAAAACAATGACTTTTTCAAAGGGCTATTGACACTAAGACACATAGAAAAGAAAGGAAGTGGTCTCAGGGCAATAAAACAGCTTTCAAAATAGAGGGGAAGGTAAGTTCTCGCTCACATGGCTTCAGTGCACTGGGAGAAACACACAGGGTGCAGGCTGTGCGTGTGCTCTAAGCCAGTCACGCTTTTGCCCAGACTCACCTGTTAGAACCTTGCAGAGCTGCCCAGGTCTCTGGGCCTCGGAAGAAGGGCTGGGGGTCAAGGACCATTTGCGCCTGATCAGATGCTCCCGTCCGCTGAATGGAGCCTGGGAGTTGTTGAGGGGCTGGATTAGCACCTGCTCCTGCCCAAGCTGAATGAGGCCAACCTGCCCAGAAAAGAGAAGGAAACGAGATGTCGGTCATCCTCATTCACACACGCCCATGGTCCCCCGGGAGGGCAGGCAAAGCCACCTTGCTGGGATTTGGTTTCCCACGTCTGGGCTCTTTGCTTTGCTCATTGGTCCGATTTACATGAGCCCAAGAGTGAGCTGCTATATGACTTAAAAACAACACAGAGCAGCTGTTTTGGGGGTGGGGGACAGAGACAGGTACAACAGCATCCATTTTCCACACTGGCTTTCAGAGAAGATAAATTACTTTATTATCAAATCTTTTTAATTTTAAAATTATTTGTTAAATTACTTTAAAAATCATCCCCCCAAAAGTCCACCTAGGAGGCAACGCTGAAATTGCTGGGAACGACATTTACATCCCTAATGGAAAAATGTATCTTATCTCTGGGTGTATTAACAGTAACATTAGTACTGTTTTGACAGCATCAAAACAATCTGCCCTCCTTCCCCAGGCACCTGCTGCTAGTTTCTCTTCGTATGTGGAGTCAAATGGTAAATCTCACAAGGAAATCAAACCCAGCCAGGGCCAGGGGAGGACGTAGTTTGTATACCGATCAATGCAGGCAACATTCCGTTCTCCTGGGAACAATCCTGGACTGCCCGTGATAGCACAGATTCAGAAGATCTGGCGGATGAGTCTTACGGGGTCATGACAATCTTTCCTGTCTCCCTCTTCCACCATCACGTTTTAAAAGCCATGACGGGCCAGGCATTGTAGCTCACGCCTGTAATCCCAGCACTTTGGGAGGTCAAAGCGGGTAGATCATGAGGTCAGGAGTTCTGGTCAAGATGCTGAAACCCCGTCTCTACTAAAACTACAAAAAATTAGCCAGGTGCAGAGGCAGGTGCCTGTAATCCCAGCTACTCAGGCGGCTGAGGCAAGAGTACCGCTTGAACCCAGGCAGCAGAGGTTGCAGTGTGCCAAGATCACTCCACTGTACTCCAGTCTGAGCGACACAGTGAGACTCCATCTCAAAAAAAAAAAAGAAAGCCGTGACACAGTAAACCATTGGTTCTCAAACCCTAGCGTGCACCAAAATCACCTGGAGGTCCTGATGGAGCCCAGGAATGTGCATTTCTAAGAAGTTCCCACATTATACAGGGACCACACTTGGAGAAGCACCACCCCCCACCACACGCCGCGCTAACTCCTCAGGTCTCAAGTATAAAGCTCACTTAAGCCAAACGAGATAGGCCCCCTCTACATTCTGAAAGGATGTACCAGTACCAAGATTCCTGGAAAGTAAATCAGAACAACCAATAATTTAAATGGCCTACAACCTTGAGTCCCCAAGATACATGGTGAGGCCATACTTACTGCTCTAAGCATATTTCAAGGTTTCCATTTCATTAGAACTTTTGCCAAGAACAACTCAAAGATTTTACTGCCCAAATAAAACTGTCTCAAAGTGGCACCACATGACCTGCAGTAGAGCACAGCTTTCCTTCTCCTCCTTTGAAGTGAAAACTTGAGTTTGTTCACTAGGAAACTTTGGGGAAACTGAAGAAATGTAAGAGGGATGTGCAGAGCTCCATCACAACTGTGCACGAAGCAGCCTCAGTGCAGGCCACCTGAGAACTTCCGAAGTCAAGATAGAGTGGGCACTGTACCGCACAGTGCGTGGGATGGAGCCCCACGTGGGAGGACCCCTTGCTTCCTAGAGGATGAGCTTCCCTCCAATGAGGGGCTGGACTCATTTGGAAACATCCTGGATGTGGGTCAAAGCTCCCCAGGATCTAGCACTTTCAAAGCCAGTTATTATTGGTTCAGCCTAGTGTCGGCATTCACAAACCCCCACATAAAAAGCAGTTAGCTGTTAGTTCTCATGTGATACAAGTTTTTAAAGACGGAGATCTCACCTTGGTGAGAAATCCTACACATACACACATATACATGCAAAGCCTCCCTAGCACCTTAGGGGAGGTTTTTCTTTACAATATCTTTTCTCAGGGGTCCCATGTGCTGGTTTTTATAAACTCCGGGAAGAAAACAGCAATGTTGGGGAAAGATGGATAAATGGACTAGTGGGTACTCGACCTGGCAGCCACTTGCCCTCTCGGGCCCCAATCTCGAGCAAGGATGTGGCCAGGACTAGCCCCAGGAGGGAGAGACTGTACAGGGCCCTCACCTGGGAACCAGCATGAGGAAGGACCCTTCCTCCTCCTCCCTATCTCACTGTACCCAGACCCTCCAGCGTCTGTAACACTGCCATTGTCAGCATGTCACCAGTGGTCAAATGTCCCGTTGAGATGTGCCACCTGTGCACTGCATACAGTCTCACCCCAAAATACCCACCAGCCCTCCTCCTCTCTCCCTGACCTCTTTTCCCTGAATAAAGCCCCCTTCTCTGCAGCCACCTGCAAGCTTACATTCCAGCCCACTACCCCATGTGAAACATTTTCACCACCTAACGGTTTGTTCCATAGAGGCGTGATCAGGATTATTCCTTCTGTTTTTGCCAATGTCTGCCACATAACAGTTACTCAAAAAGAAAACAGAAAAGCGACGGAAAACGCGGTTACCTGCATGGACTGCCTGCAGCCTCCTCGCTCAGGGCTTCTCACCCCGGCAACATATCGATATTATTTAGGGAGCTTTGAAAACTCCTGATGCCTCAGCCCCTACTCCAGGCCAAGTGAATCAGAATCTCTGGGGTGGAGCCCAGGTACCAATATTTTCTCAAAGGTGACCAGGAAAATTCAATGTGTAGCCAGAGTTGAGAGGAGCCGTGCTAGCTTTTAACCGGGTACTGGAGACACTGGACACCTACTGCCTGGATTCCACGTCTAGAGCTCCTTGGTCTCGGAACCTGGGCCTTCTTCTGACTATGGAGCTCTGCCCACTGCCCCGGGGCCCCGAGAGCCGAGCAGGGCTTCTTGGATCTGTGTGACCCCTGCAGTCCCCATCTATGCAGAGAAGGCAGAAGCAGGGAAAGGCTTGCCCAAGGACTCTTCTGTTCCACTGATGGGGAAGAAATACCAGCACTGAGCCTGTGCCTTAGATATAGGAGGCCTGCAACCATCCTCCAAAGAGACAAACTGGAAAAAAATGCCTATGGCAGACACAATCAGCAGCCCTGAGGCTCCTTGGTTTTAAGGGCTATAATAAAGCCCCCAGTGAAATGGTGCTCTTAAAAGAGAAATCTGAAGTTTTGCAGGATTTGGTATGCTATACTAAAAGTGCGGGTCAAATAAAATGGATCAGGCAATAACTTGATATAACTTCATATTTCAGCAGTTGCGAGTGGTTACCTTTCAACTCTCTTTGTTGTGGGTACCTGAAGGGTCCTGTTAAGACAGAGTTATAAATCAGGTATTGTTTGCTCCACACCACCTGCGCCCCTCCCCCCAAAAAGGACTAGCTCTCACTGCAGTGTGGAAAACGTGTGAAAGACATAGAGGTTTTTATCATCTAACATTAGCACACGTTCTCAGCGTAGCTTAGAAAATGCAGTCAAGGTAACAGAGTGAGTCTGTCGCATATGCTCCAAAGCGTGCCTCTGCGGGAGGGGGCGAAGCCCGCCATGGAATTCCCTTTCTTCAGGACTCTGCAACTCCTCAGTTATTGAAAGTGGGTCTTGGGTCTCCTTCTCTAGGTCAAAATGGGTTGAGAGGATGGGGCAATGGGGCAGTGAATTTACTTTCTGTAGGGACCAACCTGCTTCCAAGAAGAAAAGCCACCCTGACTGCAGATCCTCCTGTGTGCCTCTGACTCTGCATGGGCCTGCAACTCTTCCTGTGGAAGGAGCCTCCCTCGCCACACAGGTAAGCAGAGCTTCCCAACCTGCACCCCTTCTGAGGACCCACCCAGAGGCCCCTCTTCCGCAGTCTTGCCATCACCTCTGCCAGCGTGGACTCCCTGAGCATGGATGCCTGGTCTCCCCAAAGCTGGCCTCCCACCGGTAACGAGGGGTCCCTCCCTTCAGCATCTCCCTTTCAGATCACTAGACAGCGTCGGCCAGCCAAAAAGGACTGCCAGCCTGCCCTTCAGAGTTCCTGTGTGCTCTTCCTTCCTTTCTGTCCCAGGCTTGCGCCCCGTCCAAGTCTTGAGCCTGGTCACCTCCCGGCTGTAAGTGCTCCTCTTAAGTCCTCTCCATCTGCTATCCCCAGGATTCCCCAGCTACCCATCCTCCACTGCCTCTCAGCCAGTGACCCTAGAGTACCCTCCCAGAACAGCCGCAACAGCATCCCCTAGGGAACGTGTGAGAAATGCAAGCTTCCAGCCTACCTCAGACCTAGGACATCAAAAACTCCGGGGTGGGGCCTGGTAAGCAGTTTAACGGGCCCTCCAGGAGACTCTAATGCCGGCTCAAGGTTCAGAACTGGGCTCAAGTCCAAATGCCTTCGGTGGACACCCAGAGCTCTGCCCCATGTAATTCACATGCCTGCCAGTTCAGTTCCTTTACCCTCATCTCTTAAAACTACCACCCCCACCAACCCACTCATGGGTCCCTTATCTCAGGACAATGGGGCCTTCCTGCCTTTTCCATCACTCCTCACTCCTCCCTCCTCCCTCCTGGCATCTGAAGCCTATCCTCCTCCCTCCCCAAAGTCCCGTCCCATTCCAGGCTCCAGGGTACCTTCCTCCACGAGGCTGGGACTGTCTTCCCAGATAGGGCCTGCACTGTCTTTCTCTCTGAGCTTTGTTGGGCACCTACCTGAGCACCCCGCACACGGCAGGTGCGTGATAATGATCTGCTCATTTAGGCAAGAACAATGACTGATAAGCTGATGGATAACTGGAAAGATCTAGTAACAGCCTGCCAGGCAGGAGAAGGAGCCTCTTCTTAATGCCTTAAAGTGCCAGGCTCTCACTAAATGATTTCACAGACTCTATCTTCTTCCATTCTACCAACAGTCTTGCAAGGCCCATGTTATTTACCCCAGCATGACTGTAGGCAGGGAGGTTCAAAGGAGTTAAGCAGCTGTCTCAAGATACAGCCCCCAATGGCCCTATAGTTTCATTTCCTAAGGAGCAAGAGTATGACCATATATCTGGGGACCTGTCCACAGAAGCATGTCCTGGGAAAAGTTAACCGATGACTCCACATGCTTCCCTCAGATGTACTGGCCGCAAACAATGTCTTCCCCTGTCACACACACCCAGGATCAGGCCGCCGTGGTACTTCAGAGTTCAGGGAACAAGCTGCAAGAATGCAATCAGTCAGAGACAACGGCTTCAGTTCACGGTCGCATCTTGCACTTTTTCATGTTTCTTAATGTTGTCAACTGAACAAAGGTTCAACGTGGGCACATCTAGTGTGCGTCCTAGACGACGCTCGTGGGAGCCTGATGTGGCAGCAGTCCGTGCCTGGCACCCTACGAGGAGTCAGCCCAGCCCTGGAGAGCTGGAGGAAGCCCTGGGCAATTGGGAGGAACCCAAGAGAACGCAGGGCTGGAGAGGACAAAGGGGAACGAAGACAAGCCACTGTGAGGCCACGGGAATGTCATCCTAGAGGTGGCAGCCGGAGGCTTAGAACCTTGAGCTCTTCTCTCCAATACTTCTGAGCCTCCGAACTTCAGGAAACTGTCTTTGCCCTTCTTTTTTCCCGCCAAAATGCCACTTAGCATCCACTCCATCGTTTCTTTTACAAACTTCTATATATGTGCTTTGTATTCTCCAAATATATTTATGCTGCACATGATCAATTCTTTAACAATACCAAGTCATCACTTAGGACTACCACACCTTCCTCAGACCTGTCTCAATATAATGATGTGTTTTAACGCAGTCCCTTCCAAAGGGTCTCCATGCCACACAACTTTTGCCAAGACCAGTTCCTACTCAGCTGTTCTCCATCGAGTGAGGCTGCCTTATAAAGCTGGGCGATTTTGTAAATCAATCAATCAAAGAGGGCTTGATAACGCTTTTCTAAAGAGAGAGGTGGTGATATCCCAAATCTGCTTCTTCATCACAGGAATCATGCAAACGCAGGTTGCCCTCTCAAAAACAGGGTCCCCAACGCTTCTAATCTAACCTGCCTACTCATGGGCTGGCTGAGCTCAGCCCCATCTATTCTTATCTGGACTACACTAGTTCCCCTATAAAATAGAGGTGAGCATTCTCTCAAAGTCCCAAGTGGACTGAGAGGAACAGCCGTACAGAACTATGAATGTCCCATGCGCCACAAATGATCTGCTACCCACATGGACATAAGGTCTGCCGTCAGGCTGACCAGCCAGAGCGAGGGGTAGGCTGGGCCACCAGGTTGACCCCAGTGATTCCAAATAAGAGTCCTACAGCATGTGGCTGTGACTACAGAGAAACTATGATAGGAGGATCCCTGACCTTCTCACAGTCCTTCAAGGTAGGCTGGAAAGCAGTTATGACTCAGTGATCTGCAGCCCAGAGCGTCTTGGTGGTCTGTCTGGTCCCACCATCTCACACTGTGCTCCTGGCAGGCCACAGCCTTGGCCGAGAAGGGGTGGACACATTCCAGTGGGTGGCCTTCCCAAGCTTTGTGAGTATCGTCCAAGGAAGGATGGCTGCTGCTCCGCAGACCACACCCCCACGGCAGGGGCCCCCAGCCCTCCCCGCCTCTTGTTCATTCTTCCTAAAACAAGTCCACGCACAGATTCTTTTCAGAGCCTGAGGCTCATGCTGTCCTTGAAGTGCCCTCTCTGCTATCCTGTCTACCTAGGAAGTTCAGCCTGATTCCAATTCCACTAGCCTTCCATGATCTGGTCCTGGTCACACAGACAGCGGATCTGAACTTACATAAATTCATTAGGAGTGGAAGGAAAGGCCTTCCTCATATGCCTCAAGTTTATTGCTTTGAAATGATACGCTCACAGAAACACTTCCAAAAAACCTACGCTCTCTCTAAAGACTCTTGGAAATGTAAATACAATGAAGAAGCATAAACAGAAGACAATTCATACTTAAGTCTATGGTCTTTGAAGATCCAAAAAGCACAGCTGGCCCAGATAAGACACCATGAAAGGAATGCCACAGGCCCATACCTCTGCCTGCTGTCAAAAGGAAAAGGAGCAAAAATGGGACAGGTGTTTTACTTTCCCTGGCCCCTAAACAGCTAAGGAATGATCTATTCTAATAATGCATCTCCTTTAAACAGACAGCAAACATCTCTGGAGACAAACAGCACAGATTCCATGCAACATGGAACAGAGCCTGTGTGCCCCCAGCACAGGCACTTCACACTCTCTGCTGAGGCCTTTTGGAGATGTTAGATACGGTAGGACTTACCAGCAATTGACATGATATTCAACAACCAGAATGAAGTTTTGTTGAACGCAGTCACAGCCATTTGCTTGTACGCCATCTGTAGCTGTAGCTGCTTTCACATTAAAAGGGCAGCTTTGAGCGGCTGCGACAAAGGCTATGTAGCCCACAAAGCCTAAAATATTTATTATCTGGTCCTTAAGAGAAGTTTGCCGACTCTTGCTCCTCGTTTTTGGATACAAGGACACTTTGAAATGCCCCCCATCCATGGCCACCAAAGATCATTCACTTTGACATCACTCCTTCCCACACCTTATAGCCAAGCCTGTCATAGCAAATACACACAAACCCCTCTACATGTCCACGTCACAGAGCTTCACCACGGCCGAGAGACACACACAGCATCCCCAGCCGCCTGAATTGAGAACCCAAGTCGAAACTAGTCTGTGATGCAAACGTGGTTAGCCCAGATTCCCGCTGCTTTCTTTTCTTTACGCTTTCAGGACCACCTTGCAACCAAGGGGTCCACCTCCAAGTCACCCCACTGTCTCTTCCCTCCTGCCTTCAACAGGTACTGAGGGGGAAGTGTCCAACGTCTAGCTCACACGAACGGGATGAACAAGACGGACTAAACAGCATAAGTGTCTGCTAAAGTAGGAATTTAAAAGCCAAAGTCTTAAAGGTACACCCGCCACTGGCACACACTGAACTCAGCCTGTTGGCCGGGTTCCTTTATGTAAAGCACAGCACCCTCACATGGTCCTGAAGGGAAGGACAGTCTTGCCGAGAAGCTGGCTGAGATGCCATCTATGACAGGGCCCAGCCCTCACTCTGCCGGGATTTTAAATCAATGTTATCCAGATTTACACCCTCGGCTCCTTCACAGATAGCTCCTTGCTGGAAACTTTACACCAAGAAGTATAAACTCTGACCTCTACAGAAACTCACTAAACCGCAGCAAATGGGATTCAGATGTTTCCATGTACACTACAATGATGTGACCTAGACTTTAAACACTTTGGCAAAAACAGGAAAAATGATGTGGGCCTTCCAGTCCCTCCCAGAACATGATACAGCCCTGACCCAAGCCCTACAGTGATCTGAGCCTTTCTCACTCCCACTCCAGCCTCCCAGCCCATGGTCAACATTCCCTCCTACCAGGCCCCCTCCAAGATCTATATATCACTTTCCTTGTTTCACCAAAGCTGCCTATTTTTCCCAGCTGAGCAAAACCAGATCATACCCTAATCAGAACTCAGAACATTCCTGAAAGGAAAGCCAGGCTGATTTAGGAAACCACCCAGAGTTACCCGCAGCACTGGGAAGAAACGAGAGGTCTTACATAAGACTTTGCACCCCCAGGCCTTCTGGCTTCCTGGATTCTCAGGGTCTTGCCACAGACCCTGTGGGTAAGGGCTGAGGAATTCTAGCTAGTGGCACAAGAAAAGGTGGAGGGAGCAGTTTCTTGTGCCCGGGAAGGACAGACACAAACTAATATCAGAAACTGCGTCCCCATAGGCCAGTCATGACAGAAGACAGCGAAAAAAACCCTGCAGTTCATGCTCTGGGTCCACACCAAGCTTTGATGGGGGCAGCCCATCTGCCAGCCATGTGTGCTGTTTTCGGGGCACGGAGCTGAGTGCTGGTATGGGCACCAGTGTAGCCACATGATCAAGTGTGTCCACAGGCAGGGCAAGTGCACACAAGAACTCAACTCCCTTGCCCCCAGGAGCACCTGTCACGGGTGCCTCAAATGCCACAGGGCAGGGACTTGGGGACACGGAGAAGTTACTGCCACAACAAGGAAGCTTCTGGGGGCAGGAATAGGGCTTATCGCCAATGTAAGCATCCCTCAGGCCTGGTTGGGGGTGGGCACCAGACAAATGCCTACTAATAGTATAAGGAAACAAGGACAAACCCTCTTCCTCTCCTGTTTCTTACGTTTCACCTAAGAGTGGGGTTAGCAGTGGCCTGTGTGGGCACTTCTCCAAACTTCCTGTTCCAGGTACAGAAAGAACACGCAAAAGGGAGGGAGGTGAATGCCCACTCCCCCACCTCCACGTCCAAGAACACAACACCTATATGCACGTAGGTACTCCTGCGACATACATGCTTCCCACAGCGGTGCAGATACCGTGTTCTCTCCGCACTAGGGCCAAGGCGCCTCTGTTCAGGGCCCTGACAGTTTCATCCCTGCTAGATCTGCGCTCCCTTGGGCGCGCGGCGTAGACCCCATGCAGCCCCAGCTTCACGCGGGTTCCACCGGCTAAAGAGGCACTGGACTCGGAGACTGCCCCTTCCACCCCCTTTGCCTATAGAGGGTCCTGAGTGTAGGCGTGGGGGATGGGAAGAGGTGGAAAGGCAGGGGGTTCTCTCCGGTTCCCCTGGAGGCTGGACTTCTCGCAGAGGGACCCCACCCCTACCCTCCACGGCGACCACCCTGCGCCGCAACAGACCCGAAGGGCCGACGCGGAGGGGGCGCGGGCAGTACCAGGCCGCCGGCGGCGCCGCAGGCGCTGAGCGAGACGAGGGAGCCAGGGTGGCCGAGCACACTGCCCGAGTAGAAGCACAGCTCCGCGGGGCGGCTGCGGCGCCTGACCGCGCCCGCCTCCTCCACCTCGAAGCCTCGGGACAGGAAGCGCAGGTCGCGGCGCAGCTGCAGGTACAGGTCGCGCCCGAAGGCCGGCAGGTGCAGCAGCAGGGCGCGCTCTCCGGGCCGGGCACGCGGGGCGGCGGGGGGCGTGCGGGGGCGCCGCCGCCGTCGGGGCCCGGGGGCTGCGGGCAGCGGCGGCAGGTGCACGTCGTCGGGGCGCACCCGCCGCGGGAGCACCACCTCCACGTCGGCCGCCGAGTCGCCGACAGCTGCGGGGAGAGAGGAGACGCGTCAGCGCCGCGGGGCCCGCCCTCCCGCCGGCCCTCCCGCCGGCCCTCCCGCCGGCCTCCCGCCGCGCCAGCGCGGGGACAGCGCGACCCGGAGCGGGCGCCACCTTCCCTTCCCTCGCCCGGCACCTCCGCGCAGGCCCGCGCCACCCGGGGAGGGTCTCCGGCGCAGCCGCCCGAGCACCTCCCGGGACAGCGCCGCGCCTCGGCCAGCGGAGACCTGGCGGCGGCCGCGCGCCTACCACGGAACCACCCGAGTCCCGTCCTCCGGCCGCGGCCCGCGTCTCCTCCGCCCGGACGCCGTCAGCGGTCCCGCCGCCGCCCCGGGGCCGCCAGGACGCCGCGAGAGCGCAGAGGGAAGGCAGCCGCTGGACGCGGGGGCGAAGGGGCCGTGGGAGGGGCGCTACCTGTGCCCGGGTCCAGTCCCCAAACCAGCAGCAGCAGCACCGGCAGGACGAGCGGAGGCAGCACGGCGCCGTCACACATGGTACCCGGGACCGGCAGCCCCCCGGGCCGTGGCGGCGGAGCCAGAGTGCGAGACAGCGGCGCCAGCCAGAGTGAAACTCTCCAGCCCCTGGAAAAAGTAATTAGCGCTGCGGACAAACCCAACGTGGTAAACCTCAAGCCCCGCCTTTCCCTCGGAAGGCCGGAGGTGATTGGGCCCTCGCTTCCCTCCGCCCCGCCTCCTCCTTCCCTACTGGTCGGGATGGGTGGAAACCGCAGTGCGTAGTTAGGTTGTAAGCACTATCTTACACGTGGTTTCTGGGCAGTGGCGGCGACGCAGCACCAGGTGGCGCGCGGGAGCCGACCGGAGCCGCGCGACCCTGGAAGAGCCAGAGGCCGCGGGGCTGGTCTTCAGAGCTTGTCCTCGTTTTGAAAATCTTCTCTCAGCCTGCTGCCCAGTTTTCTGAGAAGACAAGCCGGAAATCGCCCCGGCCAAGTGGTTTCATCCCAAAATGCATATACTATTTACTTCTTAGGTTAGGTTTTAGTTGTTTGTGGCTTGAAAGACTCCCAGTCCACTTTCCTGCACACCTGAGCTTGCACCTGATGGCTATATCCGCGGCGTTTATCCAAACCCCTCACACCTGCTGTCGTCTTTAATCCCACAGGAGCTCGTGCAACAGGCATGCTCACACCCTCTTACAGATTGAAAAACTGAGGAAGAGAGAGCTTAAGGAAAAACGCTTAAGGTACCCAGAGAGTTCCTGTTGCAGCGACAGCTAGAATTTGTGGTCCTGATTTCTGACCTGGTGCTTCTTATTAACAGCAGGATTCCCCCGCCCCGAGGGAGGCAGGACTCAGTGTTATAGGTTAGGAAACCAGGGCACAAACTCCCAAAGCCTGGACATGAATGTGAGTCTCCCAGAAACAGAATGAGTTGTTCCTTTCCTGCCGGAACATAACAGATCTGCAGGGAAAGTGACTCCTTTAGCTTGCCGAGTAGAATCTTGTAGAAAACAAAATGAAACAATTAGCTGAAGTGTAACCATAATCGATCTCCGCTTTCCCCTCCCTTCCCTGTCCTGCTCATTTCCGTTTTCTCAAAGCAGAAATAGTTCCCCCACTGGACGCTGATTGAAGCTTCAGAATCTAAATTCATCACAGGATTACATATCTGAAGGAATCTAGAACACTGTCCAGCTTTCCTGAAATATAATGAACCCCAAGGGTGAACGGTGGCCCTCCACAGAGGCTTGCCACTCACTGCTTGGCACCTGCAATTCTGGGGCATCTGCACAGCTCCTGGTCTTGGGCAAGCCTGGGGATTTGTTTCTCCTCCTTGCCCTTGTCCAGGCCAACAGCCTCAGACAACTAACAACTCAGCAGCATTTTCTGGCAGCACAAGAAACGCTGGTGATTGCGGTGATGGATACCCATTTACCCTGATGGGATTATTACACACTGTATGGCCATATCGAAGATTTTCATGTACATAAATTTCCTAAACATATACACCTATACCTACTATCTACTCAAAAAATATTTAATTTTTTAAAAGATATCACAGTAAGCTTCTTAGTGAATCTTTGTGTCAAAAAGAGTTATCTCCAAGGCCTGCCACTGAAAACCACTGAACATGGGCAACACCACCTCACAAGGACAAGTCAGCCTGAAGTCGTCATTGCCAATCTACCAGATGATGCTCAGATGCTAAAATTAGTCCATAGGGACATGAAAACTAAAACAGCAAGATACTATTTTATTTCCCAACTAACCAAAATGAAAGAGCTTAGAAAAATCAAGAATTGGAGAGGGCACCCTCCTGCCCGTGAGAGGGAGTATAAATTGGCATAGCCACTTTGAGGAAACTCTGGGCAAATTGGAAAACTAAAGTTTTAGTTTTGGTAAAACTAAAAACAAGCACATTCTACAACTCTGTAATTCCATGCTGGTTAATTACTCCAGAGAAACTCTGGCACATGTACAAGAATGTTTGTTCACCAGGGCAACTTATTAAGAGCAAAAAAATTGCAAAAACCTGACTGTTCATCATTACATAAATGGCTACTTGAACACCATTGATTAAAAGAAATACAAAAATCTCATAGATGTAACAACATGGAGAGATCTCCAAGATCAGTTACCAAATTAAAAAAAAAATCAGATTGTAGAATGATGCACACAAAAAGTCGGTATGTATATAAACACACACATATGACATAATCTGTATGGATTCAGATAAATGTACATAAAATCAAAGAGAAAAGTCTGGAAAAATACATACCAATCTTTGTTAAGATTTATTGTTCTTTTTATATGAGATTGCATGTTGAGGAAAGATACTATGAAACGAAAATAAAAACCTGGGACCCTGTCTGAGCATGGTGCCTCATGCCTGTAATCTCAGCATTTTGGGAGGCCGAAACAGGCAGATCACAAGGTCAGGAGTTCAAGACAAGCCTGGCCAACCTGGTGAAACCCTGTCTCTACTAAAAATACAAAAATTAGCCGGGCATGGTGGCACACGCCTGTAATCCCAGCTACTCAGGAGACTGAGGCAGGAGAATTGCTTGAACCCGGAAGGTGAAGGTTACAGTGAGCCGAGATCACACCACTGCACTCCAGCCTGGGCAACAAGAGCAAAACTCTGTCCCAAAAAACAAAACAAACGAAAAAAAATCCTGGGACCCCAATTCACCCTGCCAAAAGAAAAAATTAAACTGAAAGCTGAGTCATGCAATAAGCTGCCTTTCCTTTAGTTCCTAAGCACATAGCTACAGATAAAAAGGTTAAATATCTCCACAGGTAGCTGGGAGAGTAAGAGGGAGAAGGAAGAACTGAGAAGTGATGAAGGCAAGATGGTGTTTGGTGACTACGTGCTGCTCCTGTGCTTGGATTGGATTCCAGCACCAGGGGCCTGTGCCTACCACTGTGCTATTGAAGACACTGTCACAGTTGTCATGGTTGACTCTGGATCTACCAAAGCAGTGCCCCTTTGTCCAGGGCCCAGTTTTCATTGCCACACCAGCAACTTCCAGCACCTGTTGCATGGAATCCTTACCTCTGCCCCCTGCCATCTGATCTCCTGCCAGGGCCTCTTTTGGCAGAAGCTAGCAGGAAGCCTAAGAAAATGTAAGGCAGTCAGAGAATGAAGGTTGCAGACTTTGAGCGTCAGTAAAAAGCAGAACCTGGAAGTGGGAATGTGGGGCTGGGAGACAGACACTAAAGGTCTTAATCTGGCCACCACGAATCTGAATTCCCTTTGCCCTTCATCCTTGTGTTCACCAGTCATAGTAAAAGTTTAAGCATCCATGCCTTCAACTTTCTCTTTCATGGCATTTCCTCCACAATACTGTGCACTGCCTTCCCCTACCCAAATCCCAGACCCCCTCTGAGACGTCTGTAACCACCTGCGGGGGTCTGTCCTGAAAACCCTGAATCTGCAACGGATGAATAAAATACACTTACCCATATAGTAGAGTTCACAAGTGGGTTAGGGAGGTCGTCAGCTGCTCTCAGAGAGCGATTGCAGCTAACCGACCCCTCACTAGCTGTTCCTCCTCACATGTATTCTATAGATTTAATGACAGAGGTTCTAAGTTAACATGCTTGTGGATAATTAACATGGTTAAAAGAGTGGTTTTATGAATGATAAAAGGTTTTGGTTCCCAAGCCCAGAACAAACACCATTAACAGGTAATCCCCCTTTAACCTCCCCCTGAGAGGACCATCCAACACAAAGTTTACATGAGTAAACAGTTGGAGTAGAGACAAAGGAACGTGGGGTAAACAGACTTAACTGCAGAAGGTTCTGTTTTCCCAAGTCTTCACCCTATGACCTAATGCTCTAAGATAAAAACCGGCTGCCTTCAGCCTGTCCCATTAAAACCTTTCAGCCTTCCAGAAGGTTTGAGACTATAATCTTACAACTTTCCCTAGTATTTCTCTTAATATTTTGCCAACCCCCCTGAGTGAATCCCAACACTCCTCAGTCTTGAGACCTTCTGACTGTGCCCTTAGGAGTTGCTGCCCCATAGCCTAGATCTTCTGCCTCTTCTCTGAGCATTCTGTACTCATGAAAGGAACTCCTTTGAAAATATAAGGTGGCAACAAAATTCTGCATTTCTCAGCCTCTTTTTTCCCCTAAGGATGGTCACTTGTCACAGTTCTGGCCACTGTAAGAAAAGAAGCTACTAGCTGGAGTTCTAGGAGAGTTGATTTGAGGAGCTTCCTTCTGCTGTACACCCCCTTTTCATTGTGTCTCTTCCTCTTTGCTCCTTACTAGAATTTGCATGTGATTGCTGGAATTCCAGCAGCCATCTGGTAAGCATGAGGAAGAAAGAGTGCCATACCCCTGGGAAGCAAAAAGATCAATGAACTCTGGGTTGCTGATGACATCTTGGGGTCACCCATGCCAGACCTGAGCTGTCTACTTCTGCACTTTTTTGCTATGTCAGAAGAAATTATACTCTTGTCTCATTTGAGCTGTCACTATTTGGGTTGTCTGTTACATGCAGCCAAACGCAACCCCTAACACATATACATATAGACAACTCCCATCCCCCACCCTGGGGTCTGGGCTCCTCAATTTCCTCCTTCAGTGACCTTCTGCACTATGCTGCCCCAACTGTCCACTCTCAAAGTCACACCCTAGACCTTGTCACACCCCTAGCTGTTCCATCTTCCAAAACTTGAACGTCCACCTCTGAGCATGGCTTCCTGTCCTCCCAGCATGCTTGTCCAAATGCTCCTACCTCAGAAGGCTCTCAGACTGCATCTCCCAACCCACCAGCCTCTCTTCACTCTCTCCCCTATCCAGCTTACATTTCAGCCTCCACCACTCTGAAAACACTCTTGCCACTATACTCAGCACCCTCCCCTATGGCTTTTCACTACAGTTGTCAGGCAGAACTACAGGCCTAGGTAAACTCAACTCTCTACTCTCACCAAGCATGTGGTTGTGCTCCGAACACCACCGGACCCAAGCATGCAACAGGAAAATCTGCAATCACCTTCTTCATTTGAGCCATCACCATGCCCACCATTGCTACCTCACTCCTCTGCTCAACTCCCCTTTCTCTCAATGCAATGATGATCTGAAACCCTCCCCTTCTCAACTTCGCATTCCTCATCTCATACCTTTCTTTTGGGAGTGGACACATACCCACTTTACGGAGACATCCCCTAGCCCAGACCCTGTGCCATGGTTTGAACGTCTATGTCCTTCCAAAGTTCGTGGTGAAACTTACCTCATTGTGGTGGTATTAAGAGGTGGGCCTTTTGGGTTGAGGGCCAAAGTCATGAGGGTTCTCCCTTCATGAATGGAATTAATGCCCTTATTAAAGAGGCTTAAGAGAGCTTCCTGGCCCTCTTTCCCTGCATTTCTTCTGCTATATAGGAACACAACATTTGTCCTCTTCAGAGAATGCAGCAGCAAGGTGCCATCTAGGAAATAGAGAGCTTACCAGACACTGAAGCTGCCAGCACTTTGACCTTGGACTTCCCAGCCACCAGAACTATGAGAAATAAATGTTTATTATTTCTAAATTATGAATCCTAAGATATTTTGTCATAGCAGCGGGAATGGACTAAGGCACTCCTTCTCCCAGCTCCAGACCATGTATCCAGCTGTTCAGCAGACCACTTCAAAGAGCAAGACCATGGAATGAGATACAGTTTCAAAGATGGATGAGAATGGTTCAAGTCTGCTTTTGTTTTTGTTTGACCTTGAATTAAGAAATCATCCAGTGTATGATGGAAGGATCATGAGACACTGGCATCATTTGGGTACATGTTGTACTTGTTTGGTTAACCCTATTTGGATAAACTGTTGTAGTCTGGGTTTGGTTGCATGCAGCCAAGCTCATACATGATTGAATGTCCTCAGACTATTTGCCAGAGTACTACTTCTGCCCAAGCTCCTGGTGAGGATTGGCCAGCTGAAAGCCAGGGTTAAATCCAACTCCAGGACCCGAGGAACAGCTACTCCCTGATTGTGAATGAGGCCAAAGCCATATACTGTGAACAAGCACAGAAAAGAGCAAGGCTGACATGTGCTTCCACAAACTGTGAAACCCATACAGCTGCCTCTGCTGCAGTTGATGGTGAATTAGCAAAGAAAAGTTTTTCTTTTCAGAAAAGAATTTTAGATCAGCTTCAATGTTTGGACAAAAGAAGTCAGCCCTGCAAGGCCCATGTCACTGAGCATAGCCACAATGTATTGGAAGCAGGCATTGCTGATGCCCACCACAGCCCTAAACATTACACCTCAGTGCCCATACAATGTATAAGTTTAGGCAATTCAACTTCATGGTGAACTTTTCAAGATGAATTAGTTAAGAAATATCAAAAAAGCATTTGCCAAAGTAATACTTTGGCTTTTCAAAGAATTGATCTCGAACCAATCTTTTGACCAGTGGTTGAATAATGAGAACAGTTCCTGTGGATGACACACCTATAATCTGACAATGGAACCACACCATCCCCAGAAAAGAGCCCCATTATCCTGTGTTCTGGAAGAGATCCTATACATCCAGCATACCCCAACGTGGTCCTAAATAAAATGTGCATTATAAATTAGGCTGTGGGGCGGGAGATGGGGAGACCCCAGGACACATCCCTATGTCATTCTTATCACAGTATGATCTGATTTACAGAAAACAATATCTTTGAAGTGGCATTAAAGTGAAACTTCTGAATGAACAAAAGTGGCCAGGGGTCTACATTTAACTAAATAGCTTATTTACAAAAATATCTGTCCTCAGTCATAGGCCAAGGAAAAAGCAATGGTAACTGCATTCATTCATGAACTCATTAGTTCCTTCAGCCCTTTTTCATTGTCTACTTTCTGAGATGCCAGATGAGGAGGCTGCAGCAATTAAACTGTACTCCTTTTTCCACAGTTCTCTATGGAGTTCTGTTATGAACTAGACACTATTCCTGGTGCTGAGGATTTAGAAATCAAAAAGTAACTTCTCTATGTTCTATCTAGTCAGGGGAGGCAAATATAAAAAAATAATTTTGTGGGAACGTAAAATAGTACAGTTGCTCTGGAAAACGGTATGGCTATTCCTCCAAAAATTAAACACATATTTATCCTATGATCCAGCAAATCCATTTCTGGATATATTCCCAAAAGTATTGAAAGCGGGAACTCAAACCTGTATTTGCATACTCATATTCATAGCAGCATTATTCACAATAGCCAAGGAGTGAAAGCAACCCAGGAGTCCATCAACAGAGGAGTGGATAAGAAAAATGTGATCTATTCATTCAATAGGGTATAATTCAGCCTTAAAAAGGAAGGGAATTCTGACACATGCCACAACATAGATTAAACCTTAAAACATTATGTGAAAAAAGCAGTCACAAGGGACAAATACTGTAAGATTCCACTTATGTGAAGTACCTGGAGTAGTCAAATTTATGGAGATAGAAAGGAGGATGGTGGTTGCCAGGGGTTGAGGGGAAGGGTGAAGAGGGAGTTAGTGTTTAATTAGTCCAGAGTTTTTCAGGGATGATGAAAAAGTTCTGGAAATAGATGGTGGCGATGATCATGTCATAGGATGACCCCCGAAACTGGGGTTTAGCCTGGGAGGCCACATGGGTTCTTGGCTTCATGAAGGAAGAAATTCAAAAGCAAGCCAACAGAGTAAAATGAAAGCAAGTTTATTAAGAAAAATAAAGGAATAGAAGGGTGGCTACTCCATAGGCAGAGCAGCAGCATGGACTGCTTGATTAAGTATACTTATGGTTATTTCTTGGTTATGTGATAAGCAAAGAGTATTATTCATGAGTTTTTGGGAAAGGATGGGGAGTTCCTGGAACTGAGGGTTCCTCCCCTTTTTAGATCATATTGAGTGACTTCCAGACATTGTCAGGGCATTTGTAAGGTGTCATGGCACTAGTGGGAGTGTCTTTTGGCATGCTAATGCATTATAATTAGCATATAATGAGCGGTGAGGACGCACAGAATTTGCTTTTGTCACCATCTTGGTTTTGGTAGGTTTCGGCAGCTTCTTTACCACATCATGTTTTGTCAGCAGGGGCTTCATGACCTGTATCTGGTGAAACCTCTTCTGAGACTTGAACTCATTGGTTCCTGGGGTAACCAACCTGCCTCCCTGGCAAACAATGAGCCAACCTCCTATCTCATCCTGTGGCTAAGAATGCCTAACCTCCTGGGAATGCAGCCCAGCAGGTCTCAGCCTCATTTTGCCCAGCCCCCATTCAAGATGGAGTCACTCTGGTTCTCTGGTTCAAACACCTCTGACAGCCACATGACAATGTGAATGTACTTAACGCCACTGAACTTACACATGATTGAAATGGTAATTTTATGTTATGTACATTTTACTACAGTAAAAAATGTTTTAAAAAAGAAATCATTACTCTTTTGCTAAGATCTTGTTTCAACTTAACACACACAAGATGCCTTGTCATAATTTTGTGGACAGGCAGGGCTGAATCCTGTTTCACAGATGGACCACTGAGGTCTGGGGGCGGAGGGTGGGAATTAAAAACAAGACAAACAAGAGCCTTATAGGAAATTAAAACAGGGCAGACAAGAGCCTTATAGGGGCAGTGTCCTTCTGAATCTGATCCCTGTTATCTTGAGAGCTGAAAATCTTGCCTTCAGGGTCCTCAGGGTTAAAGCAATTTGTTGGCCTTGAAACAGACAAAGCTCCTAACCTTTCCAGCTTTTTGTGAACAGCTCATTTCTGATACAGTGACTTTTTCTGACCCTGTTTTCAGGAGCTGACCCATGGCAGGTTGGTTGCAGGGGCTCTCTTGTGTGCTTCACACAGAGCAGTACTGTTGGGGTGAAGGTTGCCATCACTGTGATAGCTATTGTTGTTGACATTGAAACCACCCAGCCCTAAGACAGCATGGGCTGTGTCCAGAGCCATGGTGCAGTGCTTGGACAGCACTGGCAGTCTGAGGAGGACTGCGGGTTCTTGGGCCAAACTTGACCCTCTCAAATTCCCCAACTCGGGGATTTTGTTAGCTGGGGATTGGTATGCCCGGCTTCCAAGACCCATGTGTAAACTCTGTTTATAGGCGGAAGAAGTCCTTTGCCCCAAGGCATCCAAGGGTAAAGGTGAGAGGAACAAGGGTAAGTGGGAGATTCCACCACGACAAACTCCTCTGAGACTCACTTCATTGGTTCCTAGAGTAACCAATCCCAGTACCTGGCAGCCAATGACATGCCACATCCCCTCCAGCATCCAGTGACCAGCATGAGTCAGTTCTTCCTAAACCAGCATTGGTGGGAAATGCAGGCACCAGCTCCCTCTCTGCTCCAAAGCCCTGTTTTTCTAATTTGTATTTCACCCCTTTCCTGTTGAGCTTGGATTCCAGCCTCAAATTCAGCAATTTCGCCAGCATCCTAATCCCCGAGTGAATCTTGCCAACCACTCTCTGTGGGGCCTGTGTGCTTGCTCCTGGGTTCTAGGGCATTGGCAGCATCCGCTTCACCGTGAATGGGCGCCCCAGCCTCCTTAGCCTTCCTGCCTGACTCTGGGAATGGTCACTGTCCAGAAATCCCCACTGCCCTTCATGTGTGTTGACTCGGACAGGCCCTTCTGGGGACATTGCAGAAGAAGTCCAAGTGACTATCCCTTTAAACACAGACTTTTCAGTCTAGCTATTACTGGTCTGATCAGGAGTGCTTCTGTACCCTCCTTTCCCTCATCGGCTTGCCTCTCCCCTCCACCAGGCGGTGCTACTGAGATCTCAGCCAGCCTCAGAGCTGAGTGCCCAGGACCTTCAAATGTCCCCATGCTTGAAAAGGCAACTCCAGTAGCATCTTCTGCAGGGACACCAGGAGCAGCATCTACGAGGAGACAGCACTGGCAATCCCCATATGCCTCAATCGGCAGAATGAGGGCCCTTAGTACCAGGCACCACCGAGCTGCATTCCACCCCCTCTCCTCCTCCCTGAGAACAACTGTAAGAGGCTGCATAGTTTTCTTTATTCTGCAACACACCTTTCCCTTCCTTGGGATATTTCTCCTCTTTCGGCATTGCCCCTCAGGGTTCTAAAGCCTTCTTTCTTTCCTAGTTCTTTCTTTGCTCAAGAAAAACAGCTTGTCTGATAGACTAAGCTATAATTACTGCAAGGACAGACTGAAGAACAAAATAAACTCTTATGTACAGTCCTCTGTTGCTTAACAATGAGGATATGTTCTGGGAAATGCATCATGAGGCAATTTCGTCATTGTGCAAACAATATAGAGTGTACTTAGACAAACCTAGATGGCATAGCCTACTACACACCCAGGCTATAGGGTGTGCTTCTAGACTACACACCTGTGCAGTGTGGTACTGTGCTGAACACTGTAGGCAGCTGTAACACAATGGTAAGTATTTGTGTCTCTAAACATAGCTAAACACAGAAAAGATACAGTGAAAGTATGGTATGAAAGATTAAAAATGGTACACCTGTCTAGGGCACTTATCGTAAGGATGGAGCTTAGGGGACTGGAAGCGGCTCTGCGTGAGTCAGTAAGTGAGTGGTGAGTAAATATGAAGGCCTAGGACATTAGTGTACACTTCTATAGACTTTAAAAACCCTGTGCACTCAGCCTACACCAGATTTTTTAAAAATTTTCTTTCCTTCAGTAATAAACTTAGCTAAGTGTAACTTTTCTACCTAACAAATTTTTGATTTTTTTGACTCTTGTAATAACAGCTTAAATACACAAATGCATTGTGCAGCTGGACACAAATATTTTCTTCCTTCATATCCTTATTCTATAAGCTTTTTTCCTATTTTTAAATTATTTATTTAGTTTTTACTTCTTAAACTGTTTGTCAAATACTAAGACACAAACACACATTAGCCTGGGCCTGTACAGGGTCAGGATCATCAACAGCACCATCCTCTACTTTCACATCTTGTCTCACTGGAAGGTCAGTGATAATAACACACATTCTTAGTAAATGTGAATAGTGATGGCTTAAATTGATATAGTCATGATAGAGTATTCAATCTGTGGTCTTGGACAGCTGTTTATATACTTGTACAAACCTAAGTTAGATTCTGTGGTGGTTCAAAAATAAATCTTCTAATTATGACCCTGTTCCCTTCAACAGGTGGCACCGAATCCCTCTACCTAGAAAGTGTGCTAGAATTACTAACTGAGTTCTAATGAATAGGGTGTAATGGGAGTGACGCTTGGTGAGTTCTGAGGCTAGGTCATAAAAGGGATAGGACTTACTCCTGAATGTTGCTCTTGGATCACTTGGGTCACTTTTTTGGGAATAGCAGCGATGTCATGAGGATGCTCAAGCAGCCCTGTGGAGAAGCCCATGTGTGGAGAGGTGCCTCATGGAAAGAAGACCAATTTCCCAGAACCAACTACCTTGTCATGTGAGTGAGTCATTTTGGAAGCAGACCCTCTGGCCTCAGTCAGGCCTTCCGATTATTTCAGCCCCCAACCTTAGAATCTGCCCCAAATACCATGAGTAGCACTAATAATGAGTAAAGACAAACCTTTCCCACTGTGTCCACCCTGGCTGAATTCCAGACTGTTAAAAAACTGAGAGAAAATAAATTATTATTAGGATTTTGAGTCACTAAGTTTTGGTGTAGTATGTTATGCACCAACAGCTGACAACTAAATAGTCATAACACAAACTAAAATTAATTCTAAGGCACATTAAAGATTTATATGAAAGCATTCATTGGATGGAGATGTGCAGGAAGTGGCCATAAAAAAATTTAGGGGACCCAAAAGCAACCTGTAGGTTGAGCAGACTAAGTACATCTGCAAGAGCAACCAGAGGGCTGCTTGGTCCCTGTATGTGGCCTCTCTACCCATTCATGGTATAGCTCCAGGAATGGGACTGTTTAGCTTCCCTAAGAAACAATGAATGTGGTGCTTATATTGGGCTGTTGACACCATCAGAGAAGAAATGGAAGTCCCAATGTTCAGAAGCTGAACAGAAGTACACACATACAAAAGACAGAAGGAAAGAGAAAAAGAGCCAAAATATCACATAAGAAGGGGAAATATAATCATAATACATGCTTAGCTGCGGAAAACATTTGTATAACATTTATATCAAAATCATAATGTAAACACTGTGTGATTTCTAACTTTTAGAATCAACCAGAAAGAAAAAGCAGAATATATCACTCTGGCTGCAGAATCAATTGTAAAAGTTGTCATCCATAACAATGTCAAAGTAAAAGAGTAGATAACAAAGGAGAAGAGATGGAAGTTGAAAAATGAAGAAATGCATAATGAGCAAGTACCTTCATCTTCCCAAGTGAAGAGAAAGATATTCCTATAGTTGAAAAAATAAGAAGTAAAGATATGCATGTATATTTCGAATTTACAAAGGTAATTAAAAAAAGAAAGTGTCTTATATTGAGATGGGAACATAATTTTTAAAAAATGAGGTAAATCCTTATTCATCATTGCAATATATCGCTTGCTATATCTAATCTTGACATATAAAAAATATTAAGAATAATTTTTTAATGGCATGAAGAAAATGATCAGACAAACTAAAACCAGAAATAGTTAAAAGGATTGCTTTCAGCAGTGAGTCTGGGGTAGAGAGATTTGGGCTGGGTGTCATTATTTCACACTTTAGAAACTTCTGTATCATTTTATTTAACCACTGAATGTATTACTTTAAAAAATTAATAAATATTTTTTAAATTCCAGAGGGGTTCTTCCTTTAATATACATATTATCTTTGATTTTACAACTAGGATGGCATTTGTATAACATAATATACACAAATAAGTGTTTAATTCTTACAATAATTCTATAAGGAAAAAATGATTATCTCTCACTAATAGATGGAAAAAGTGAGCTGAGAAATGCTAATGACTTGCCCAAGATGACTCAATAAATTATTTCCTTGAGAGTTATAAAATCTTAAAACATTGACTATGCCTCATAAATGTCTCATGAAGAATCTCACTTTATAGATAAAAATGTAATGTCAACAAAGATACAAAATTTCCCACTGGGTCACAAGGATTTAATGAGTGAGCATGGTTCCTACTTCTTTCTCTGTGGGACATGGTGACCATCAATGTATGCATGGGAAAGCTAGAAGCAGCAGCAAGTAGGCAAGAAGCAGTGGCCTCACTGTAACGCTTTGACATAGGTGTTATTACTAACCACATTCTATACTCAGGGCAATAGTGCCAGAAATAAGCATTGTGTTCATCAAAGTTGCACAGACGGTCAGTAGGGGAGCTGGGATTTAATTCAAACCCTGGGACACCAGAGCCATGCCCTCTATCATTAAAGGGGGAAATGGGAAGAAAAAGGGAAGTCCAACTTACCTGTGCATGGATCACGTGGTGGTTGTAGTGATTCTCTGACTGTAGAGTCTAGGGCAATGTTTTTCTCTTCTCAGAACCTCAGTTTTCTCATCTGTAAAATGAAGAGTTGAGCTAGAGTACTTCTCACTTGTGCTTGAACTCATAGTGCAGTAATTCAAAGATTTCTTGGAAACAGAGACAAGGGCCTAGGAGAGTCTTGGCACATTATATGCACTTGGTTATGATTATTAAATAAATGACTAAATAAAGAAAACAATTAGATAAAATTAGAAATTTCTGAAGACTCCATGAACTGTCAAGTGGCCGGAGATAAGAAAGCATGAAACCTATCTTTCTCTGCATTCATTGGCGTCATTCTTCTCTGGAGTAACTTCAATTCACCAGGTTTATGTAGGTTTGATTAAAAACAATAATAATAGCAACAAAAGTCCAGATGTAAAAGTGTGCCCTGCTATCTAGAGAGGGAAGGGATAAGCAAGGCCTTTTGTTTTTTAAGTAACCCCAGGATTCCTTTGTAACAGTCCCTGTCTGGGCACCACATCTCAGGAGACTGTATTTTAACACACAACACCTGAACCACTACTTTATACATAGCAAGTACTCAGTAATAAATATTTTCCAAATCACCAGCAGTTTATGAGTTTCTCCCTTTCTTACATATGTCGCCTAGAACCTTCTTCCAAAATCAATTAAGCTTTGAAGTGCAAAGCTGGGCAGAGAAACCATGATCAGATCTCAATAAGTAGATTGTATTTATCCGAAATCCTTGGTTGCTACTATCAGAGATACACTGAGCTCAAGTGATCACAAAGAAGGTGTTTCTGTGATATTCTAAAATCAATCATTGCAATTCTCAATATTAACAGACTATGAAGGGAAAATCATATGGTCATGTCAGAAGACATTAAGAAAAAAAAAGCCTTTGATAACATCCAACAGCCATTCCTGATAAAAATAAAAAAACCTCTCAGCTAACTAACAACAGAAGAGAACTTCCTCAACCTGATATAGGACATATATGAAAAAAACCTACAGATAATATCATACTTAATGGTGAAAGACTGAAATGCTTTTCTCCTAAAATCAGGAACAAGGCAAGGGTGTTGGCTCTCACCATCTCTTTTGAACAATGTACAAGAAATTCTAGCTGATGTAGTCAGGCAAGAAAAATAAATCCAGGATGGAAAGGAAGAAGTAAAATTGCCTTTATTCACAGACAGCATGCTCATCTTCATAAGAAATCCACACAAAAATTTGCTAAGTTCAGCAAGACTGTAGGATATAAGATCAATACACAAATTTCAATTGTATTTCTATATACTAGCAATGAATAAACATTAGAATTAAAAAACAGTATTATTAAAAATAGCATAAAAACAATAGCATAAAATTCTTAGGGATAAGTCTGAAAAAAGATGCGAAAGACCTGTATATTAAAAACTATAAAATATTGCAGAGAAAAATTAAAGACAGAAAATTAGGAATACTTAATCAGGCAATCCTAGGACAAGTTTGCTTCCTCCCTATTCAACCGCAGCTGATGCGCTCCTGAAAACACCACCTCCTGGCTGGAGGCCAACCAACGCTGTAAACAAAAATACAACCAAAGGCCCTCAGAGCCCATTTCACTTCCCTGCTACCTCCACCGGAGCAGGTGCTGGTATCCACAGCTGAAAGATGGATCACCTGAAGACACTTTGTAGATACTCCCCAGCACCAGCCCAGAGCCTGATAGCTCTTCTGGGTGGCTAGACCCAGAAAAGCAAAAATAATCACTGCAGTTTGGCTCTCAGGAAGTCCTATCCCTAGGGGAAAGGGGAGAAAACCACACAACTGGAGCACCCAGTGGGGCAATATAATCTGAACAGCAGCCCTTGAGTCCCAGATTTTCCCTCTGACATAGTCTACCCAAGGAGAAGGAACCAGAAAATCAATTCTGGTAATATGACAAAACAAGGTTCTTTAACACCCCCAAAAGATCACACCAGCTTACCAGCAATGCATCCATACCAAGATGAAACCTCTAAATTGCCAGAAAAGAATTCAGAAGGTTAATTATTAAGCTAATTAAGGAGATATCAAAGAAAGATAAAGTCCAACTTAAATCGAAAACATGATACAGGATATAAAAGGAAAAATCTTCAGTGAAATAGATAGCATAAATAAAAAACACAACTTCTAGAAATGAAGGACACACTTAGAGAAATGCAAATTGCACTGGAAAGTCTCAGCAAAAGAATTGAACAAGCAGAAGAAATAACTTCAGAGCTTGAAAACAAGACTTTCTAATTTAACACAATTCATCAAAGACAAAGAAAAAAGAATTTTAAAAAATAAGCAAAGCCAGCCGAACACAGTAGCTCAGGCCTGTAATCCTAACACTTTGGGAGGCCAAGGCGGGCAGATCACCTAAGTCAGGAGCTTGAGACCAGCCTGGTCAACATGGTGAAACCTTGACTCTACTAAAAACACAAAAATTAGCTGGATGAGGTGATGGACAGCCAGCTACTCATGAGGCTGAGGCAGAAGAACCACTTCAACCCAGGGAACCCAGGAAGCAAAGGTTGCAGTGAGCCAAGATTATGCCATTGCACTTCAGCCTGGACTACAGAGCAAGACTCCCATCTTGAACAACATCCCTGAAAAACATAGATGCAAAAATCCTCAACAAAATACTAGCTAGCCAAATCCAACAGCATATCAAAAAGATAATCCACCATGATCAAGTGGGTTTCATACCAGGGATGCAAGGATGATGTAACATCTGCAGGTCAATAAATATGATACACTACATATCAGAACTAAAAACAAAAATCAGATGATCATCTCAATAGATGCAGAAAAAGCATTTGATGAAATCCAGCATCTCTTTATAGTTAAAACCCTCAGAAAAACTGGCCCAGAAGGAACATACCTTAAGGTAATAAAAGCCATCTATGACAAACCCACAGCCAACATTATGCTGAATGGGGAAAAGTTGAAAGCATTCCCCCTGAGAACAAGAACAAGACAAGGATTCTTACTTTCATCACTTCTGTTCAACAAAGTACTGGAAATCCTAGCCAGAGCAATCAGACAAGAGAAAGAGATCAAGGGCATCCAAATTGTAAAGAGGATGCCAACCTGTCTCTCTTTGTGATGATATGATCATTTACCTAGAAAACCCTAAAGACTCATCCAAGAAGCTCCTAGAGCTGGGAAATGCATTCAGCGAAGTTTCAGGATGCAAAGTTAATGTACACAGATTAGTAGCTCTTCTACACACCAACAGCGACCAAGCTGAGAATCAGATCAAGACTCAACCCCCTTTACAATAGTTGCAAAAAAATAAAATACTGCAGAATATACCTAACCAAGTATGTGAAAGATCTCTACAAGGAAAATTACAAAACACAGCTGAAAGAAATCATAGATGATACAAACAAATGGAAACACATCTCATGCTCATGGACAGGTAAAATCAATATTGTGAAAATGACCATACTGCCAAAAGCAACCTACAAATTCAATGCAATTCCCATCAAAATAGCACCACCATTCTTCATAGAACTAGAAAAATAATCCTAAAATTCGCATGGAACCCAAAAAGAGCCTGCATAGCCAAAGTAAGACTAAGCAAATCTGGAGGCATCACATTACCCAATTTCAAACTATACTGTAAGGCCATAGTCACCAAAACAGCATGGTACTGGTATAAAAATAGGCACACAGACCTATGGAACAGAATAGAGGACCCCAAAATAAAATCAAATACAGCCAAATGATCTTCAAAAAAGCAAACAAAAACATAAAAATGGAGAAAGGGCACCCTATTGAACAAATAGTGCTGGGATAATTGGGAAGCCACATGTAGAAGAATGAAACTGGATCCTCATCTCTCACCTGATACAAAAATCACCTCAAAATGATCAAAGGCGTAAATCTAAGACCTGAAACCATAAAAATTCTAGAAGATAACATTGGAAAAACCCTTCTAGACATTGGCTTAGGCAAGTACTACATGCCCAAGAACCCAAAAGCAAATGCAACAAAAACAAAGACAAATATATTAGTCTTAATTAAACTAAAAAGCTTCTGAACAGCAAAAGAAATAATAAGCAGACTTAATAGACAGCCCACAGAGTGGGAGAAAATCTTCACAATCTATACATCCGACAAATGACTAATATCTAGAATCTACAAGTAATTCAAACAAATCAGCAACAATAAAACAATCCCATCAAAATGTGGGCTAAGGACACGATAGACAAATTCTCAAAAAAAGACATACAAATGGCCAACAAGCATATGGAAAAATGCTCAACATCACTAAGGATCAGGGAAATGCAAATCAAAACCACAATGTGATACCAACTTCCTCTTGCAAGAATGACCGTAATCAAAAAAACAAAAAATAATAAACGACATGGATATGGTAAAAAGGAAACACTCTTACACTGTTGGTGGGAATGTAATGGTACAACCACTATGAAAATCAGTGTGGAGATTTTTTAAAGAACTAAAAGTAGATCTATCACTTGATCCAGCAATCCCAATCCTGGGTATCTATCGAGAAAAAAAAAGAAGTAATTATACTAAAAAGATACTAGCATACCCATGTTTATAGCAGCACAATGTGCAATTGCAAAAACATGGAACCAGTCCAAATTGCTCATCAATCAATGAGTGGATAAAGAAAATGTAGTGTATATATATACCATGGAATACTACTCAGCCATAAAAAGGAACAAAATAATAGCATTTGCAGCAACCTGGATAGAATCGGAGACCATTATGCTAAGTGAAGTAATTCAGGAATGGAAAACCAAACATTGTATGTTCTCATAAGTGAAAGCTAAGCTATGAGGATGCAAAAGCATACGAATGACGCAGTGGACTTTGGGGACTCGGGAAAGGGTGGGAGGGGGTGAGGGATAAAAGGGGGTGAGGGATACACTGTACACATGGGGTACAGTGTACACTGCTTGGGTGATGGGTGCACCAGAATCTCAGAAATCACCACTACAGCACTTATTCATGTAACCAAACACCACCTGTTCCCCCAAAACCTACTGAAATAAAAAATCAATTTAATTGTTTAAAAAAGAGAAGGCAAGCACAAGCCACCGACTGGGAGAACAATTTTTTTAAAAAAAGAAAGGAAGAAAATTGAACATAGAATTATCGAACATATAGAAGAGAGGTTATCAGGGGTTGAGGAGAGTGGAGAGCTCTTGCTTAAAGGGAATGGCGTTTCTGTTTAGGATGATGAAAAAGTTTTAGAAATAGTGATGATGGCTGCACAGCAATATGAATGTACTTAATGCTACTCAACTGTACACTTAAAAATGGCTAAAATGGTAAATTTCATGATATGCATATTTTACCACAATAAAACACACACACACACACACACACACAAAACAAACACATAAGGAAATACACAGCCCATTTTTTTAAAGGGCAATTTTTTAAAAACACTGCCCATTTTAAAATTATTACTAAAAAAGATCTATAGACGGAAAATAAATTTTGAAAAGGTGCTCAATATCATTGACTAGTCTTTAGGGAAATAGAAATTTAAAGCCCCAGTGAACTAACCACACCAAGTGTTGGTAAGGATGTAAAGGAATTGGAACTTTTTGTACGTTACCGGTGAGAACGTAAAATGGTACAATCACTTTGGAAAACATTTTGGCAGCTTCTTAAGGAGTTAAACTTCCACCAACTCCAGCCATTCCACTCTTAAGTATGAAAGCATATATCTACACAAAAACTTGTAAATGAATGATCATTTACAAGTTTTATTTGTAATATCCCAAAGTGGAAGCAACCCAAATGCTCATCAATAGGTAAATAGACAAGCAAACTATAGAATACAGAATATACAATGGACTACTACTTGGCAATAAAGAATAATGAACTATGGATACCTGCAACAATATAAATGAATCTCAAAATAACTATTGAGTAGGGGAAGCCAGACTCAAGGAAAGAACAGATTTTTTATGGCTGCATAGTATTCCATGGTGTCTATCTACCACATTTTCTTTATCTAATCCACTGCTGATGGGTATCTAGGTTGATTTCATGTCTCTGCTATTGTAAATAATGCTGTGATGAACAGATGAGTGCATGCGTGTTTTTGATTAAATGACTTATTTGCCTTTGGGTATATACCCAATAATGGGATTGCTGGTTCTAAGTTCTTTTTGAGAAATCGAGTCAGAAAACTGCTTTCCACAGTGGCTGAACTAGTTTTTAATTCCACCAATAGTGCATAAGGGTTCCCTTTTCTCTGCAGCCTCACCAGCAGTTTTTGACTTTTTCATAATCGCCATTCTGACTGGCATGGGACAGTATCTCACTGTGGTCATGTCATTCGCAGCAACATGGATGGAGGCCATTGTCCTAGGGAATTAATGCAAGAATGCGAAACCAAATAATACATGTTCTCACTTATAAGTGGGACCTAAACATTGAATACACATAGACATAAAGATGGGAGCAGCAGACACTGGGGACGGCTAGGCAGGCAGGGAGGGAGAGAGCCGAACACTGGCTGAAAAACTACTACTCACTACCTGGGTGACAGGATCATCTGTACCCCAAACCTCAGCACCATGCAATATACTCATGTAACAAACCTGCGCATGTACCCTTTAATGTAAAATAAAAGCTGAAATTATTTTGAAAAAGAAAAGAGTACATAGTGTATTATTCCATTTACACACAATCTTAGAAAACGAAAATAAATGTGTTGTCAAATCAGTGGTTGCCTGTAGAAGCGGGGGGAGTGCAGAGGGGTACATGGGGAATTAGGGGACTGGAGGAAACGTTTGGAGGTGATACATTGTTCACTACGTAGATTGGGGTGATGGTGTCATGGTCGTCTACATCTGTGGAAACACGGGTGTATACATATGTTAGCTTGTACTCTCAAATGGTACACTTTAAGTATGAGCAGTGGAGATTAAGAGGAAAGTAATAGAACAAAAGCAGAGCGCGGCAGAGCTCTGCTGACACGGAGCAGAGTGGATTAAATCAGATCTGTCCAGCTAAGATCTTGGGGAGGGGTTGGGTGGTGCACGAGGAAGGTAAATGGAGGAACTGAGAGAAAACAGAGGGCAGGAAGAGGGGAAAGAAGTGAAGAAGGGAAGGAGGGAGGGAAAGAGAGAGACAGAGAAGAGAGGAGAAAGGTAAATGCATGCTGCAGAGATCACTGGCGGCCCCGCTCCGCTCCGCAGAAAGGCCTTGGCTGGAAGCCAGCCGACGCCTGGGCCATGTAGGGGTGAAGTTACATGGTTATCAAATTCCCCTTCCCTGGAGCCCCTGGAAAGACGTTGTTGCCAGAAACAGGGGCGGGGGCGGGGAGGGGGGAGTCCAACCCTTTGTCTGTTTTTAGCTAGGACCGGATCTCGTGATTTTCTCCCAGGGCCGCGGAGGGGGTTCCCGCGGGAGTTGGGCAAAGCGTGGGACGAGGACAGGCGCCTGGCACGGGGGTTTCAGAGTCGCAATTACGCCCCAAAGGCCGGGACGGAACGCCAGTCCCCACTCGAAGCCACTTCCATAGAGCCAGGGCCCGGTGCTGAGGTCCCGCGCCTTCACCTCCGCTTCGTCCCTTCCCCTCGCGGCCCCGCGCACCCTGGAGCCCGCGCCCTCCTTCCCGACCCGGGGCAGCCCCGCCAGGCGCGGCGGCGGCGGCGGCGTCTCAACCGAGGGAAGGTGGTCCCCACGCGCTCCGGCCTCAGGGCCCTCTTCACCGGCCTCGCCGCTTTCCTGTCCTGTCCCCACCCCGCCCACCCCGAGGCCCCGGCTGTTGGGGTGTGCAGGGCCGGGCGGGGCGCGGCAGGACTGGAACTGGCGCCTGCTCTCGCGGAGCCATCAGTAGAGCTCGCCCCGTTCTCGGGAGATTTTTTTTATCATTGATAAAAGGCAGTCCCCAAAGCGAGGGTCCTATGGGCGGCCAGACGCACCCCGGGGACCTGCAGGTGGGCACACGGGGCCTCCACGCGCCGAGCCGCGGGGGGGAGCGGGGCGGAGGGAGGGAGGGAGGGAGGAGTGGGCGGCCGGGGAGCCTGGCAGAAGAGGGTGCGAGAAGAAAAGGAGGGGCGTCGGGAGATCGGGGAAGGGGCGGTGGAGACCAGAGTGGGGTGGGGACGGGGTGGAGCTAAGAAGAGCCGGGAGAGTGGGGACCCTCCGGCCACTCCAGAGACCTACTGTGTCTCCTCTCCTGCCCTCGCTCACGCATTCACTCTTTGCTTCGCGCTCTCTCTCTCTTTTTCTGCCCTTCCCTGCCCCGCCCAGGCCTGGCCTCCTGCCTGAGCTTTACGCGGAGGTGCCCAAGCCAGCGCAGTCGTGATTGCTGCAGAGGCTGAACTGGCCCCTGCAGGTGACCACGGACTCTCCGCAGTAACCCCCAGCCAGGCATCTTCTGAGCACTCTTGTCAGAATGACCACATTTGATCACTCTGATCTTGGCTGTCCCTTTTGTGCCGGAAGCCCATCATTTGAGCTGGTTTGTTGAATTGCTCCTGATTTATTTATTTATTTATTTACTTATTTAAGAGATAGATATAATGAGATGGTTGTCTTGGCCCATTTAATAGAATCGGACCAAAAAAACACCCACCATTCAACTTCCCATCTATTTTATCTCCCTAGCTGGGTTTCTTTGCTGGCTGGGGAAAGAAGCTGACCCACCCTTACTGCCCCCTGATTCCTTGTAACCACTGATCTCTACTATCGCCATAGTTTTGGCTTTTGCACAATCTCCTATAGTTGGAATCATACAATATGTAGTATTTTCAGATTGGCTTCTGTTATTTAATAATATAAATTTAAGGTTCCTCCATGTCTTTTCATGGCTTGATCCTCATTTCTTTTTAGGTGCTAATATTCTGTTGCCCAGGATGTACTACATCCATGTGTGGTTTTTGGTGTGGACATAGGTTTCACCTCATTTGGGTAACACCAAGGAGCATGATTGCTGTATCATATGCGAAGAGTGTATTTTGTTTTGTAAGAAACCTCCAAACTGTCTTCCAATATAGCTACACTATTCTGCCTTCTCACACAATGATTGGGAGTTCCTGTTGCTCCATATCCTCACAAGCATTTGAAATTGTCAGTGTTTTGGCCACTCTAATAGATATGTAGTGGCATCTAATTATTTTAATTTGCAATTTTCTAATGATATATGATGTTGAACATTCACTTTTCATCCGGATATTTTCCTTGGTCTGTTCAGATATTTTGTCTATTTTAAAATTGTGTCGTTATTGTTTAGTTTTTCTTGTTGTTGGGGTTTTTTGTTTTGTTTCTTTTTGTTGTTGTTGTTGTTGTTTGAGACAGGATCTCATTCATTCTGACACCCAGCCTGGAGTGCAGTGCTACAATCATGGCTCATTGCAGCCTCGACCTCCTGGGCTCAGATGGTCCTCCCACCTGAGCCTCCTGAGTAGCTGGGACTACAGGCATGTGCCACCATGCCTGTCTCATTTCTTTTGTAGAGATGGGGATTTGCCATGTTGTCCAGACTGGTCTCAAACTCCAGGACTCAAGCAATCCACTTGCCTTGGCCTCCCAAAGTGCTGGGATTATAGGTGTGAGCCACTGCTCCTGGTCTCTTGTTGAGTTTTAAGAGTTCTTTCTATACATTAGATAACAGTCCTTTATCAGATATATCTCTCATAAACATTTTCTCCCAGTCTGTAACTTGTCTTCTCATTTGCTTGACAGTGTCTTTCTCAGAGTAGTTTTAAAGTTAAATAAAGTCCAGATTACCAATTATGTCTTTGATGGATTGTATCTTGGGTGTTGTGTCTAAAAAGTCATCTTCAAACCCAAGGTTATTTAGACCTTCTCTTAAGTTGTCTACTAGGAGTTTTATATTTTTGTATTTTACACTTAGGCCTATGATCAATTTTGAGTTAATTTTTGTGAAGGGTGTAAGGTCTGTGTCTAGATTCATTATTTTGCATGTGGTTATCTAGCTGTTCCAGCACTGCTTGTTGAAGAAAAACTGCCTTTTTGCCATTGGATTGCCTTTGCTCCTTTGACAAAGATAAGTTGATTATATTAGTGTGGGTCTATTTCTGGGCTCTGTACTGGTCCATTGATCTGTTTGTCTATTTCACCAATGCCACACTATTTTGAGTATTGTACCTCTATAGCAAGTCTTGAGGCTGGGTAGTGTCAGTCATCTGACTTTGTCCTCTTTCAGTATTTTAATGGCTACTGAGGATCTTTTGCTTCCCATATAAACTTTAGAATCTGTTTGTCAATATCCACAAAATAAGTTGCTGAGATTTTGTTTGGGATGGTGTTGAATCTGGAGATCAAGTTGGGAAGAACTGACATCTTACAATAATGCATCTTCCTATCTGTGAACATGGAATACCTCTCCCTATGTTTAGTACTTTGATTTATTTCATCAGAGTTTTGTACTTTTCCTCATATAGATCTTATCCATATTTTGTTAGGTTTAAACCTAAGTATTTCATTTTGTGGGGGTGCTAAATGGTATTGTGTTTTTAATGTCAAATTCCACTTGTTCATTACTGGTATGTAAGAAAGTGATTGGCTTTTGTATATTAACCTTATATCCTGTAAACTTGCTATAATCACTTCTTTTAGGGTTTTTTTTTTGTAAATTATTTCTGATTTTCTCCATAGATGATTATGTCATCCGAGCACAAAGATATTTTTCTTTCTTCCCAATCTAATTATCTTTTATTTACTTTTCTTATCTTATTTCATAAGCTAGGACTTCCAGTGTGATGTTGAAAAGCAGTTGTGAGAGGGGACATCCTTTACTTTTTCCTGATCTTAGCAGGAAACCTTCTAATTCCTCACTATTGAGTATAACTTTACCCGCAGGATTTTTTTTTTGTAGATGTCCTTTATCAAGTTAAAGAAGTTCTCCTTTCTTCCTAGTTTGCTGAGAATTCAGGATAATTTGATTGGGGTATAATTACAAGCAGTAAAATGACACATCTTAAGTATTCATTTGAAAATTTTGAGAGTGGTGTTCACTTAGGTAACCACAACTCCAAATAAGACATAGAACATTTCTATCACCTAGAAAGTTTCATAATTTCCCTTTCTAGTCAATTTCTCCCCACTCCAAATAAAACCACTTTCTAGTTGCCATAATCTTAGATTATTTTTGCCTGTTTTTGGACATCATATAAATGATTCTATGCAATATGTGTCTTCTCTGACATCCTTTACCCAACATGATATTTTGGAGAGTCATCTTTGTTGTAGTATGTATCACTAGTTTATTATTTTATATTGCAGAGTAGATTCCATTTAATAAGTATACTTTCATTTATTTATCAGTTCTCCTTGATGGACATTTGGAGATATATTCAGTGTTTGGCTATTATGATGTTGTCTTTTGATGAACAGAGACTTTTTAGTTTAATGTTTTACTTCATCGTTAGTGCTTTTTGCATCCAATCTAAAAAATCTTTATCTACATCAAAATCTCAAACATATTTTCCTATGTTTTATTGTTTTAGCTTTTATATTCAGGTCTCTGATCCATTTCAAATTAATTTTTGTCTCTGGCATAAGTAGAGGTTAAGGTTCAATTTTTTTCCCACATGGTTATCCAGTTCTTGCAACATCATTAAAAAAAAAAAAAAAATCAAGAAACACTTCTTTCCTTTCACCATTGAATTGACTTGTCACCTTGATTTTATTTTTAAGTTATTAACTATATAGGGGTCTATCTGTGGGTTTTCTAATCTGGTACAACTTCCTCTGTGGCTGGGGATCCTTTAGATTCTAATCTGTTTTGCCAGCTCTGTCACAGATGTTAAATCTGTCCACAGCAGATTCTTCCCCCTCCCACCACTCTGCCCAAGATGAAATCAGCTTTGGCGTCTTCTCTCCTAGAAATAACTCATCACTTTCTGGGATTTATTCATGTAGGTTTCCTTGCATCCTCAACCTTTCATAGGCTTTTTTAAACCATGATTTTGTAGGTTTTCTTGCATGTTCTCATTGTTTGGGAGGGCGTAATGGTCTTTTGAGACATTTTACAACTTAACCAGAGAGAAGTGCTGGGGTTCATGAATTCTTTCCTCCCTTTGTTTTCTCTGTGCTCTCTTTGTGGAAATCCTACTATTTGAATATTGAATTTCCTGAATTGGTCTTATATTTTTTAAAAAATATTTTGTCCAGTTTTAATCTCTATCTTCCTGCTCTACTTTCTAGGAAATTTCTTCAACTTTATTTTCCAGTCTTTTTAGTGCGTTTTTCATTCTGCTGTCTTGTTTTAAACTTTTTTTTTTTTTTTTTAAGATGGAGTTTCACTCTGTCACCCAGGCTGGATTATAGTTGCACGACCCTGGCTCACTGCAACCTCTGCCTCCCAGGTTCAAACAATTAAACAATTCTCCTGCTTCAGGCTCCCGAGTAGCTGGGATTGCAGGCACGTGCCACCACGCCCGGCTAATTTTTTGTATTTTTAGTAGAGATGGGGCCTCACCATGTTGGCCAGCCTCGTCTCGAGCTCCTGACCTCAGGTGATCTGCCTGCCTTGGCCTCCAGAATTGATGAGGTTACAGGTGTGAGCCACTGTGCCCGGCCATGTTTTAAACTTTCAAGAGCCCTTTTCATTTTTTGAAATTTTTATGGTATCTTATTCTTGTTTAATGGATGTGATATATTCTCATATCTCTAAGACTAATAGCATATTTTTTGAAGTTTTCTTCAAAAAATTTCTGCACACTCTGTTCCCTTCAGTTGCATTTTTCATTTGGTTTTTGTCTCCATCATATTGTGGGATGAATTTTGTCCCCTCCAAATCCATACACTGAAGCCCTAACCCTCAGTATTCTGGATAATCAAGAGAATTGATGATAGAATATATATATATATATATTTTTTTTTTTTGAGACTCACTCACTCTGTCACTCTGTCAGCCAGTCTAGAGTGTCTCACTGTCAGCCAGTCTAGAGTGCAGTGGTGCAATCACAGCTCACTGCAGTCTTGACCTCCTTGGCTGAAGCGATCCTCCTCCCTCAGCCTCCCAAGTAGCTGGGATTATAGGCACACACCACCAGGCCTGGCTAATGTTTGTATTTTCCAGAGACAGGCTTTCACCATGTTGCCCAGGCTGGTATTTCTCTGCGGCATTGAGCATCTGTTTCCAACAGTCTAGAGGCTCAAGCTGGTTGTCTGAAGCCTTTAAAAAACCCCAGTTTTATCACCAGGTGTGAGATAGGGATCCAAGTTTATTTTTCTGCATGTGGATATTCAATTGTTCTAGCACCATTTGTGGAACTTTAAACACACATTTAAAGGTGTGTATGCATGCTGATTTGTCAACGGGGTAGTCTGGGCTGGTTATTTACCTATATCGCTCAGCTCTAAATCTTCCTTCTAAACCCTGCTCTGTGCTTCTGGGGCTGGGGCTCTACAAACCCTGTGTCCTAGACTCCCTTGCCAGTTGGCTTTCTGTCAGATCCGCCAATAAGAACTGTTAAGAAGGGACTGGAATACAGAAGGGAATAAGAAGAGGCTTCCTTCTTCATTGCTAGCGTCTGCTAGCAGCAGCCAACGCCATGGCCCCAGCTCCAGTCTCCCCCTGAGCCAGGTGGGACCCCTTTGAGAAACAGAGTTCCATCCCTCCACCTCCTTCACCTGCCAATCTGAACCTCCTCTGTGGAGTTCTCCTCTTCTCAGAGGTCTCGGCACCAGCCACAGTACTCTCCTCTTCTCAGTGCCACAACCAGCAGCTTCCAAGCCCTGCCACATACCCAGAGCTTGGGAGTCAGCTATAGAGAGCCAGTCCCCTGGGATCCCATGCATTTGTCCCAGGTCCTCTCCTCCAAGCTCCTGCATTCTGGAAAAGTCTTCACCTCCATTTCCTACAGTCATGATACCTGGGTAACTCAGTGCTCCCTTTTGGTTTTTTTCTTAGCCCTTCAATACTTGTGTAAGTCTGCATGAAGTCTCCACTGTTTGAATACGGCGTAATTCCCTGCTGAGCCCTCACAGATACATGGCATGTCCAGTATCCCTTATCCACTAGATTCAGTGGTGTCAGGAATTATATGTTTTTTTGTTATAAGTTTAACTCCTTAGATGGACACAAGGTGAGCCTTAATAAATATTTTTTAATCCATCAATGCAAGGTCTGTGGTTGTTGGAAGTCAGCCAAGAGTACAAGTTTGAATCTAAGCTCTGACGTTCACAACCTGGGTGACCCCGGCTTCTTTTTTGGAAATGAAAATGTTTACTGAGCACCTTTTCTGTGCCAGGTGCTTCCAAGTGTATCTCATTTAATCCTCAAAACATACCTCAGAGGAAGACATCATTCTTACAAGTAAGGAAACAGAGGCTCAGAGAGATAAAGTGGTTCATCCAGGCTGTCTGTCTTGTAAATGGTGGGCTGTGATTCCCACATCACTGGAGTTTCTGGAGTCAGGGGCTGCCAGAATCCAGAAAGCATTTTCTGTGCATTTCACGTAGTTCTACCTCAGTTGCCTTTATCTCCTCATCTACAGACTGATTAAATAAAGTGTATCATTTGGATGAAATTAGATACATAATTCTGAATGCATTCTTTTTTAGAATAAATTATCTGCAGTTCAGGATTTTATTCTTACTAATAAATTCCAAACAACACTCCTGCTCATGGGTCTGGCCTTCCCATGCCCCTTCCCTTCCCTTCCCTTCCTCTTCCCTTCCCTCTTCCCTTCCCTTTCCTTTGTCCTCCCCTTTCCTCTCCTCTCCTTTCTTCTTTCCTTTACACAGAGTGGCACTTTGTCACCCAGACTGGCGTGCATGGTGTGATCTGGGCTCACTGCAAGCTCCGCCTCCCAGGTTCAAGTGATTCTTCTGCCTCAGCCTCCCATGTAGCTGGGATTACAAGCGTGTGCCACCACGTCCAGCTAATTTTTGTATTTTGAGTAGAGATGGGGTTTTACCATGTTGACCAGGCTGATCTCAAACTCCCGATCTCAAGTGATCCATGCGCCTCGGCCTCCCAAAGTGCTGGGATTATGGATGTGAGCCACAGCGCCCGGCCCCATACATTTTCTTGCTGGCCACCCCGCACACTAAGTTGCCATAGCTGCCTGGCCATCTGACTTGTCACTTTCTCATCCCTGACCTGATCCTAGTGCCTGCTTTTGCATGCCCAAGGGGTCAGATTCTTCCACAGAGGACAGCCTTGCTAGGTCCAGGTTAAGGACTCCTGCTCAAGCACGTGTAAGATGCAAGCCTGATGGTGTCTGGGTCCTTAGGTGGTATTCACGGCAGCCTGCGGAGCTGTCTTCCAAGATCCAGTTCATATTTTAGGGCCCCAGTGTGAATGTTGCAAAGTCCTTCCCATTTCCCCTGCCTCAGAACAGCAGCATGGAAAGCCTAGAGTGGAAAAAGAGACTGAGCCCAAACCTAGCCACTCGGGTCATGAGGTGTGCCTGCTCCATGTGGCTCCACGTGGCTCCATGTCTGTTGCCTCCACATCTGTTCCAACCCAACCGGGCTGGTGCAAAAGGGGCCCGGGGGTCCTGCTCATCGCTGGATTCCTTTATCGATGCTGTTGTTTTAAAGAGAAAGGATCCCCATGAAAGGTCAACCCCAGGAACTGGGGACCTGTCAATGATCCCAATAGGTAAGGAAGACTCATTTGCAGGGAGCTCGAGGGGATCTTTCTACCACTCACAGCGACCGGCGGAATAGGACACAAGGTGATGCCAAGCCTGGCACAGCAGCTGAGTATCTTGACTCGTCCCAAATCCCAGAGTAAATGCAGGCACCTGAGGCAGCTGCCAAGGGACAGATGTCCTTTCAGAGCAGCTCTGGACAAGGCCCTCGTTTATTTCTGTCACCTGCCCCTCTCTCTCTTTAGAAACTTGTGCATTTTGTCTTCTTTTTCTCACTTTTGTCCTTCACAGGAACATGAGAGCCACCTGGTGGAAGGTTTTATTAGCAAGCAGGACGAGGGAGAGTTTGGCAGCTTGGCAGAGCTACAGGTTGTGGGGAAGCAGCTCAGACAGCTGGAGAGAGGTGATCTGTGCTTCCCTGGGCCACAGGGCAGGCTGACATATCAACTGCACAACAGTGCCTGACCAGAAGGCTTTGCTCACCGCGAGAGACAGGCTGGGTCACTTACCTGCTCACTGCACATGGGGGCTGAGTGGAGGCCAGTGGGCGAGGCTCTGAAGCAGACGTGGCTGTCGCTGTGAGAGCAGGGAACGAAGAAAACTGCTGAAGCAAGCAGCCTGCTCTTGGAGCCAGGCCCCAAGGGGGCAGGTGTGGGGGCCTCCATTCAAGTGTCAAGCGGGAAAACTTCAGCCACTTTGCAGAGATTCCACCAATCTTGTGTTGAAGCCAGGCCCCAATTGCGACAGCAAGAGGCCAGAGTCTTTTACCAAAAGGTAAAGGAGGGTACTCAGATGGGACAGGTGTGGCCAAGTAGTTCTACCACCTCGGGCGAAACCCTTCTCTTAGCTGGGATTAGGCGTTATTGAAAACTCCACCCCTCCAGCAATCCTCAGCGATGGCCTGTGGTTTTCCTAATGCCAGTCCCAGGAAGCAAAGCTCAACAAAATCGTCTGTTGCCAGGGATAGTGGAAGATGGAAAGATAAAGCATTGGCTTCCCCAGAGTCAGCAGATGGTGGGTGGAAGCTCCCACAGAGAGTTCACGGGAATTCCCAGGCCATCCTCGGGGCTTTTGATTCCCCCTCCCTATAACTCAAGAACATACAGGGGTTTCCAATAGAAAGTTAAACCTTATTAGCCTGGAAGTATTCCTAATGGGCTGCAGACTGAGTATAATGTAAAGTATAATATACCCAACTTACATTAATGTAAAAATCTATCAGTTGACACAGTTATCCCCTCTCTTTCCAAAGGAGTGCCTCCCCAGTTAGGTGAACACAAAGGGTTTCATATTAGAGACTTGAATCACTTTCCCCTTTCCTTTCTCAGCCACTCACACAGAAGGAGGGGCTAATTTTTAGGGCCCTGCCAGAGCCAAATATTGCAGACCCTGGTCTAGGCCGCCCTGAGCAGGCTTCCCCCAGCTCCCTGGTTTGAGCAGAACTTTAGCATGAGGGGAAACTAGGAGAATCCAGTGAATATCTGAAATTAAAATCTCTCATATAACATATATATAATCATTAGAAACACTAGCACAACTATAAACCTTTCAAATTAGCAAAAGGAAAACACATACCCACGTGCACTACAAAATGATCCCAATAGAAAAGATAGAAAGGGGAAAAACTGAAATAAGAAACATATGAGTATTATTTAGGGGTATTATGCCAATAAATGTAAATGGAATAAATGTAGTTATTAAAAGAAAAGACTGCGGGACAAGATGGAGTAAATACACTTTTTGCTATTCTTTCTGCTAAGTACACTTAAAAACCCTGGATGTTATATGGAAAACAAGTGTAAGAGGACACTGAAAAGTGAAGAAAAGAAGGCAGACTGGCTAGGGGCCCCCAGGATCCGAGAACAACAAGGAACAACGTGGTGGTGTGTAACTTCTCTACTTTAGCCAAATGCCGTGGAAAAAACTGTGCCCTCACTCCCACTCCTCACAGCAAAGAATGAGTTGGGAACCTAGACTTCCATCAGCATGTCTTTTCCTCTTCCCACTGGGGTGGTGTCAGAGGAAGCTGAATGGGAAGCTGAGAATTTCACCACCTTCAAGCAATACTAAGCATTCATCTCGCTCTGCAGTGTCAGTGGAAGCAATGTGGGGAAGGGTAACAAAGTGTGCCTACTAGCAAGGGTGGTGTCAGTATATCAGCAGAGGTCTCAGGGACCCTGAGCTCCATCTTCACCTAGCACGAATGACACACCCTTCTGCACCTGGGTGTCAACAGTGGCAAAGTGAGGAACCTGGATTTCCACCTTCACCAGGTACTAATGAGGCAGCTCCTCCTCTACTGTTCCTCACCAGCATGGTGTCAAAGAGGCGTGATAAAATACAAGACTTAGATAAATCCAGAGTCTCATAATAACCAAAATGTTTAGGATACAGTACAAAGTTAGTTGTCATACCAAGAACCAAATCTTATATTTTTATATTTTTTGGTGACAGAGTTTCACTCTGTCACCCAGGCTGGAATGCAGTGGTACAATCTTGGTTCACTGCCACCTCCATTTCCTGGGTTCAAGTGATTCTCCTGTCTCAGCCTCCTGAGTAGCTGGGATTGCAGACATGTACCACCACGCCCAGCTAACTTTTTGTATTTTTAGTAGAGATTTTAGTAGAGACAGGTTTCCCTATGTTGGCCAGGCCAGTCTCGAACTCCTGACCTCAAGTGATCCTCCTGCCTCAGCCTCCCAAAGTGCTGGGATTACAGGTGTGAGTCACCACGCCTGGCCAGAACCAAGAAAATCTTAACTTGAATGAGAAAAGACAATTAATGATGCCAATATCAAAATGACACAGATATTGGAATTATTTGACAATTTTTTAACTTTTTATTTTAAAATAATTATAGATGGATAGGAAGTTAGAAAAAAAGATATACAATGAGGTCCTGTGCAGCCTGCAACCCCTGTATCTCTAGTGAGCATTTCGCATGACTAGTGTATAATATCAAAACCACAAAATTAACATTTGTACAACCCACAGAGCTTATTTGGACTTCACCAGTTATACGTGAACCCATTTGTGCATGTGTGTCTCTGTGTGTGTGAATAGTTCTATGCAATTTAATCACATTTATAGGTGGTAGGTAGACACCTATAGCAGCCCAATTTGCAATAGCAAAAACATGGAGCTAGTCCAAATGCTATTGCAAATTGGTCTGCTACAGGTGTTTATCTACAACCACAGTCAACAGCCGAAGCTGTTCCCTTGGTCTCCCTCAGGCTACCCCTTTATAGCCACACCCACCCCCAAAACCCCAGCTCCTAGAAACCACTAATCTGTTTCCTACGGCCATAACTATATTACTTCAAGAATATAATATAAATGGAATTATAAAGTATGTAGCCTTTGGAGATCGGCTTCTTTCACTAAGAGCAATTCTCTCAAGATCCATCCTAGCTGTCATGTATGATCATAGTTTGTTCCTTTGTATCACCTTTGTAGAATGGTATAGATGTATGACAGATTGTTTAACCAATCATCCATTGAAAGATAGAAAAGGGGAAAATTTACAAAAAAATAAAATTTACAAAAATTTATTTTGTAAATTTTACAAAATAACATTTGATTTATTTATTTATTTGAACTATTTTTGTACATTTGTGTACTGTTTTTGTGTGACTATTAATTTCTGTTTCTCTAAGATAAATGTTCCAGAGTGCAGTTGGATTATGTCGAGGTTGCATTTTTAGTTTTTTAATTTTATTTGTTGTTAATTTCGATAGAGACAAGATCTTGCTATGTTGCCCAGAGTGGTTGGTCTCGAACTCCTGGCCTCAAGTGAGCCTCCCACTTTGCCCTCCCAAGCACGAGCCATTGCACCTGGCTGCATTTTTTAAAATTGTTTTTCTGATTTCTTTTGTTGTTGTTGTTGTTTTAATTGGTTTTGGGGGAACAGGTGGTGTCTCGTTACACAAATAAGTTCTTTAGTGGTGATTTCTGAGATTTTGGTGCACCCATCATCTGAGCAGCGTACACTGCACCCAATGTGTAGCCTTTATCCCTCACTCCCAGGGGAAAAGCATTCAGTCTTTCACCATTAAGTGTAATATTAAATTAGGCTTTTTAAAAAGGCTCCTTATTAACTAGAGGAAATTCTTTTCTATTACTAGTTTGCTGAAGGTTTTTGCAATGATTGGGTGATAGATTTTTTCAAACACTTTTTTGTATCAATTGATATATCATGTAATTTTTAAAAATCTGTTGTTATGGTGGATTATATTAGTTGATTTTCAAATATTGAGCCAACCTTACATACCTAGTTTGCCAGGAACAGGGGATTGTCAGAGAAAAGTTGTGATTATAGAGGTATAGCAGAAAGGAGATATTTATGGTGATCGAATAGTTTTTCTTTTTGTGTTTATTTTTATATGTAACAAAATGGCATAAAGATATATACATAGAGCACCATGTCACTTTCCTGGTTTTTATATTGCTCTGTAATTACATAAGATGTAATCATTGGGGAAAACTTGCACAGAACCTCTTTATACTGTCCTTGCAACATCCTGTGAATCTGTAATTATAAATTCAAAATATAAAGTATTTTTAAAAAGCAAAAGACATACCCTAGTTTATGTAATATCCTTGATTCTTGGCATAGCGCTCCTCAAATCCTTCGAATCTCACGAGTCATGAGTGTCTTTTGCATGTGAATGAGGTAATGTAGCTGAAGGCCACTAGATAGCTTCAGATGGGGCTGGTCACCAGAAAGGCCAAGGCATATTTAGAGGTTGGAACCTTGCGACCTATCTTGGCCTCTGAGGAAGGGAGAGGAGCTGGATATTGAATTAAATACCAATGGCTCCTGACTTAATCAATCATGTCTATGTAATAAAACTTTCATAAAACCCTTAAATGACAGGGTTTTATGAAACAAAGAATGCTTTGGAGAGATTCTATGCTGGTGAACCCATAGTGTGCTGGAAGGGTGAAGTGCCTGGAGAGGCATAGAGGTGCCCCTATCCCTATTAGACCTTATCCCATGTGTCTCTTCAATGTGGCTGTTCCTGAGCTGCATCCTTCATAATAAGCTGACTAATGTAAGTCAAGTGCCTTCCTGAGTTCTATGAGCTGTTTAAGGGAGTTGTAGAACCTGAGGAGAGGGAACTCCCAGTATGTAGCCAGTTGATCAGAAATATATGTCACAGCCTGAGACTTGCAAGTGAAGTGAGGGCAGTGTTGCAGAACAGAGCCCTTAAACCTTTGGAGCTGACACTAACTCTGGGTAGTTAGGGGCAGAATTGAATTGAATTATAGGACATGCAGTTTGTGTCCTAAGAATTGAAGAGTTGGTTGTTGAAGTGGGAAAAACCCACACATATGGCGTCAGAAATGTTGTGGTAAAAACATTTCAGAATCTATGATATATATGAAATTTAAACAAATTAAATCATAAAAAATAAAAATAAAAGCCAAAACTATTTCAAACAAATTCAGTTCAAAAGAAATCAGGAATCAAGTTATTAACATTAGTCATACGACTTACAATGTGACGCTCAAGATAGAAAAAGCCAAACTAGTTGAGGCTGGCACACATATTAACAAAGGTAAAATCCACACTGAAGCTGAAAGCATCACAGATAATCTATGCACCAAAAATATAGCAATAAAAAAACTTAACTGCAAAAAAATAGCAGAAATTGGAAATCACAACCATGATTATGGAAGATTTCAACTCACCTCTGTCAAAGCATGACCTACCCCCAATAATTATGAATCTAAATAAAATAATTGATGAGGTTGAACAATATCTTGATAAAAGAGCATATATATTTGCAAGTTCCCCTAGAATAGGGGTCCCCAACCCTGGGCCACAGATCTGTATCAGTAGGCGCAGGAGGAGGTGAGCAGCAGGTGAGGGAGCATTACTCTCTGAGCTCCACCTCCTGTCAGATCAGTGGCTGCTTTAGATTCTGTTAGGAGCATGGACCCTATTGTGAACTGCACATGTCAAGGATCTAGGTTGCACACCTATCCTTGTGAGAGTCTAACTAATGCCTGATAATCTGAGGTGGAACAGTTTCATCCTGAAACCATCCAAACACCCTCCACCCCCATGAAACTGGTCCCTGATGTCAGAAAGGTTGAGGACTGCTGCCCTAGAATGTACATTAGGCAACAAAATATGCTAGATATATTTCAAAATATATTAGAAAGTACATGGTTTGATTATAATGCAAAAATAGTCAAGAAAATACAAAATAGATGGGAGATAAATTAACCAACTATCATTTTAAAATTATTATAAATAATCTTGGATCAACAAAGAAATAAAAACTAAAATTATAGGATATCTTTAAAATAATAACATGACATCGATACCTATGAAAACAGCATGAAATGTGGCTAAAACTGTGCTCAGAGGAGGCTACAGTAATCAAAACTGCATGGTGCTGTTACCAAAACAGAGACATAGACAGATGGAACAGAACAGAGTCCTCAGAAGTAATGCCACATATTCACAACCATCTGATCTTTGACAAACCTGACAAAAGCAATGGGGAAAGGATTCCCTATTTAATAAAAAATGTTGGGAAAACTGGCTAGTCATATGCAGAAAGCTGAAACTGGATCCCTTCCTTATGCCTTATACAAAAATTAACTCCAGATGGATTAAAGATTTAAACATAAGCCCTAACACCATAAAATGCCTAGAAGAAACCCTACGCAATACCATTCAGGGCATAGCCATGGGCAAAGACTTCATGACTAAAACACCAAAAGTAATGGCAACAAAAGCCAAAATAGACAAATGGGATATAATTAAATTTAAGAGTTTCTGCACAGAAGAAACTATCTAAAGAAACTATCATTAGAATGAACCAGCAACCAACAGAATGGGAAAAAATTTTGCAATCTACCCATCTGGCATAGGGCTAATATCCAGAATCTACAAAAAACTTAAACAAATTTACAAGAAAAAAAAATCCTATCAAAAAGTGGGTGAAGGATATGAACAGATACTTCTCAAAAGAAGACATTTATGCAGCCAACAAACATATGAAAAAATGCTCATCATCTCTGGTCATCAGAGAAATGCAAATAAAAACCACATTGAGATACCATCTCAAGTCAGTTAGAATGGTGGTCATTAAAAAATCAGGAGACAACAGATGCTGGAGAGGATGTAAAGAAATAGGAATGCTTTTACACAGTTGGCGGGAGTGTAAATTAGTTCAACCACTGTGGAAGACAGTGTGGAGATTCCTCAAGGATCTAGAAATAGAAATTCCATTTGACGCAGCAATCCCATTAATGGATATATACCCAAAGGATTATAAATCATTCTATTTATAAAGACACATGCACATGTATGTTTATTGTGGCACTGTTCACAATAGCAAAGACTTGGAATGAACCCAAATGCCCATCAATGATAGACTGGATAACGAAAATGTGGCACATATACACCATGGAATACTTTGCAGCGATAAAAAAGGAGGAGTTCATGTCCTTTGCAGGGACATGGATGAAGCTGGAAACCATCATTCTCAGCAAACTGACAAAGGACAGAAAACCAAACACCACATCTTCCCAATCACTAAGTGGGTATTGAACCATGAGAACACATGGACACAGGGAGGGAAATATCACACACTGGGGCCTGTCCAGGGGTGCGAGGGGGCTAGTGGAGGTATAGCAGGCGGTGGGATGACAGGGGAGGGATAGCATTAGGAGAAATACCTAATGTAGATGACAGGGTGATGAATGCAGCAAACCATCATGGCAAGTGTATACCTATGTAACAAACCTGCACATTCTGCACATGTAGCCCAGAACTTAAAGTGTAATAATAAAAATAAATAAATAAGGAAAAAAACTGTGCTCAGAGGAGAATGTATGGCCTTAAACACCTACATATCTAAACAAGAAAAGAAAGTATCCAGCTTAAGAAATTAGAAAAGGAGCAATAAACCCAAGGAAAGCAGAAAAAAAGAATATAAAGGTAGAAATTAATAAGCATAAGAGCTGATCATTTTGGGGGTGGGTAATGGAGATGAACTACTGTATAGCTTAATCAAGAAGTAGAGTTAGCAAGCACAATCACACATTATCAATGAAAAGGGCAAAATAAGCATGAATACAGAGAAATTAGTCATTCCAGAGGATTTTACAATAATCTAGAAAAATACATTTGAAAAGTTGAATAGAGGAAATTGTTTTCAAAAAGTATAGACGACCAAAATGGGCCTTGAGGTAGAAAACTATGCAACAGACCAATACCCATTGAAGATGTTGAGAAAGCTTCAAAAAAATTACCCCCCAGCCCCACCCTCAAAGTCAGTTAAGTTTAAATGGTTTCAAAGGTAAATTCTTTCAAATTCTCCAGGAATTTATAAGCCTGATACCATTTGAAGTATTTCAGAATGAGAAAAGAAAGAATCATTCCAATTTCTCTTTATAAAGTGGCACAATATTTACATAAAATAAGAAGAATGAAAAATAAAAATCTGTAGAAAACATTTTTAATAAAAAATTTTTGCTAAACCACTACACATTCATTAAAATAGGCAAAATTCAGAGCACTGACAACACCAAATGCTGGTGAGGATACGGAGCAACAGGAACTCTCATTCAGTGCTGGTGGGAATGCAGAATAGTACAGACATTTTAGAAGACGAGTGGACAGTGTTACAAATGAACATACTCTTATCAGATAACCCAGAAATTGTGCTCCCTGACATTTACCAGAATGCAACTTCTGTCCACACAGAAACCTGCACATGAATGTTTATAAAAACTTTTTTTCATAATTGCCCGACTTTGGAAGCAACCAAGATGTCCTTCAGTAGGTGAATGGATAAATAAACTGTGCTTCATCCAGACGATGGAATATTATTTTGTGCTAAAATGAAATAAATATCGAACAAGGAAAAGACATCGAGTAACCTTAAATGAACTTTAATAAGTGAAATAAGTCAATCTAAAAATGCTACAGACTATACGATTCCAACCATATGACATTCTAGAAAAGGCAAAACTATTGAGACAGTGAAAGGATCAGTGGTTGCTAGGCGGTGGGGGAAGGGAAGGATGATGAGGGGGAGCACAGAGGATTTCTAGGGCAGTGAAACTATCTCTATGCTACTATAATGATGAATACATGTCATGATACATTCGCCCAAACCCATAGAATGTACAGCACCAAGAGTGCACCCTGGTGTAAACTATGGACTCTGGGTGACAATGATGTGTCCATGTAGATTCATCAACTGTAACAAGCATTTCATTCTGATGAGAGATGTTGACGGTGGAGGAGGCCATGCAGGTGTGAGGAAAGGCTTTATGGACAACCTCTATACCTTCCACTCAATTTTGCTGTGAGCTAAAATTGTGCTGAAAAATGCTTTATTTTTTAAACTCAAAACGATAAATCTACGCTAAAACGCTAAATAAAATGTGGACAAATAAAATCCATCTGTAAATGAAAAAATAACACACTGTGACCAAGATGAGCTGACTTCAGGAATGTGAGGCTAGTCCAATGAGAAGCTATTACCATCAGACTAACGCTAAATCAACACCCCCAGGAAATGCAATTTAACACCCATTTCTGATTTTTAAAGATTAAAAAAGGAAGAATATATGTGTCAAGCTAAAAGCCATCACCATGCTTAATGGTGAGTAACTAGAAACATAATCTTTAAAGGCAGAAGCAAGACAAGCCTGGTCTATATCATCACTAATATTTACCTTTAATTTAGAGATAAAATCCAATGCATTTACACAAAAAGAAAAGAAAAATATTGGAGGAAAAATGGAAAATTATAATTATTTACAGATAATTTATTATCATACACAGTAATACAGTGTTTTGATTTATTACCATATATACTATATATGACATACTATGTATGATATGCTAATATAATATTACTATCATATATAGTAATAAGTCATCTGTAAATGATGATTTTTCTATACATAGAAAACCCAAAAAATGATGAGAACCTATTAGAAACTTGAGTAGAGGGGCATATGTCACAACTATCACACAAAAATCAATACCTTTTCTAAGTATTAAAAAAATTAAAAGGAAGTAAAGCTCTTATTCATAATAATAATCAAAGAGAAAATTACCTCAGTGAAATATTTAAAGGAAATGTTCCAGGTATATACAAATAAAATCTCCCGATTCTACTAAGAGATATAAAAGAATTTAACTGAATAGCAAGACAGCTCACTCTTGGATTTCAATACTCAATATGATAAATTGTCAATTTTCCTAAGTTTATAAATTTAAAGCAACCTTAAAATAGCATATCATTGGGATTTTGGGGAAGTCTAACAAAAAACAAAAACTAGAATTCATCCAGTTTCTAGTTTGGAGTAAAATAAATGGGCCGGGAGCAGTGGCTCATGCCTGTAATCCCAGCACTATGGGAGGCCGAGGCAGGTGGATCACCTGAGGTCAAGAGTTCGAGACCAGCCTGACCAACATGGAGAAACCTCGTCTCTACTAAAAATACAAAAATTAGCTGAGCAGGGTGGTGCATGCCTGTCATTCCAGCTACTCAGGAGGCTGAGGCAGGAGAATCACTTAAACCCGGGAGGCAGAGGTTGTGGTGAGCTGAGAGCGCAGCATTGCACTCTAGCCTGGGCAACAAGAGCAAAACTCCAGCTCAAAAATAAAAATAAATGTTGAAAATAAATAAAATAAAGATGTTGAATGAGCCGGTAACACTGGGAAAGACAAGAGGAAAAATGGATTATTGATCTAACCATATGAAAACCTATTATAAGGCTGTAGTAATGAAAACAACTTGGTATTGGCAGTACTTTGGTGAAACAGAATGGAAAGTCCAGAAAGAGACAAGAGACACAAAATAATTTAAGGGTGGCATTGCAAAGCACAAGGGGAAAAAAAAAAAAACGTTCAGCAAATGCCTTGGGGACAACCAGCAAAACATTAAAAAAAAAAAAAATCCCTATTTACCTCACTTCTTACACCAAAATAAATGCCAGATGGAGCAAAGGGATCATTAATCCATGTAAGTTATAAAAAGAAGCATGAATGTTTTTGTGTATAATTCTGTTTAGTGCAGACTTTCCAAGCAGGATATAGACTCCAAAGACTGTTAAAGACATAATTAATATATTTTACTACCAAAGGGAAAAAAATTGCTTCCCAATATTATATATAAAGTCATAAAATCAAAAGCAAACAGAAAAATTTTTATATTACATACGATAGAAAAGAAAGCAATCCCCTTAATTTATAATGAGCTCATAGAAATTTACAAGGAAAAGAGCACTAACCCAATAGAAAAACAGACAAGCAAATAAAAGAACCACAAATGTTCTATCTGCAAATCAAACAATGGTAAGATTAAATCTCTCAAGCAGACAAAAAGGTCAGAGGTTGATTCCCATTTCAGAGAAATGGCAGCTCAAACACTGTTGGTAGTTTAAATGTTGTAGAACAAGACAACTTGTATTTACTAAAGTGAAAAAATATGTGCCTTTTGACCCAGAAATTCCACAAATTTACCCTATGGTAATTATGATTGGTAAGAAGAGTTAACACTTAGTGCTTGCTATAAGAAAGCTGGGTAAAAAATTTCCCAAGTGGATCCTCTCATTGAATCCTCAAAATGACACCATGAGGAAGGTCCTATACCCTTTTTATTGATAACTAAACTGAAAGTGAAGAAATTAAGGGATTTATCAGGTGTGGTGGCTCACACCTGTAATCCCAGCACTTTGGGAGGCCAAGGCGGGAGGATCACTTGAGGTCAGGAGTTCAAGACCAGCCTGGCCAACATGGTGAAACCCCATTTCTACTAAAAATACAAAAATTTGGTTGGCATGGTGGCCCCACCTGTAATCCCAGCTACTTGGGAGGCTGAGGCACAAGAATTGCTTGAACCCACGAGGTAGAGTTTGCAGTGAGCCGAGATCGAGCAACTGCACTCCAGCCTGGGGGACAGAGCATGGTGGCGCATGCCTGTAATCCCAGCTACTCGGGAGGCTGAGGCAGCAGAATTGCTTGAACCCGGGAGGCGGAGGTTGCAGTGAGCCGAGATTGTGCCACTGCACTCCAGCCTGGCGACAGAGCAAGATTCTGTCTCAAAAAAAAAAAAAAAAATTAAGGGACTTGCCCAAAATTACACAGTATATCATGGAATAGGGATTTTAACTCAGGCAGCCTTGGTTAGACACTTCCTCCCGAGGATGTTCGCTGTAAGAGCTAAAAACTAGAAACAACTCAAGCTTGCCACAGTATGAGACTGGTTAAATGTTTTGGGATACATTTCTAAGGATTCGTGGGCAGCCGCTACAGAAATGAAGTCCATCTGTGCGTGCTGATGTGGAAAGATCTCTACCACCCAGCAGTGAGAAGAAAACGAGGTATAGAGTGTGTTCCACTCACAGTACAGGTCTTTTTGTGTTGCAAAAATCGATTGTACGTGAGTGCTAACAGCGCCTTTATGGAATCTTAGTGCAAATTAGGTAAGGGCAACCCCTCTGGGTGTTCACAGTCTCGGGGGCATGTACAGAAGGTGGCTCTATGCCTTCATTTCCCCCTCACCTGGGCACATTAGTGCAGAGTTTATATGAATAAGGAGAATAGAAACATAATTGTTTCTCAATATCTGGTTGAGATTGGTTCCAGGACTGCCCCCATTCATCCTGTAGATACCAAAATCCCCAGATGCTCAAGTCCCTGATATCAAAGAGCAGAGTATTTTGCACACAATTGCACACACTCCTTCTGTACACTTTAAGTCATACAGTGTTAAGGCAATGTAGCTAGTTGTTGTAAGGTACTGTTTAGGGAATAATGACAGGAAAACAGTCTGTACGTGTTCAGTACAGACCCACTTCCTCCCCTGACTCCAATATATTCAAATTCCATCCATGGTTGGTCGAACCCATCCATGAATTCAGAACTCATGGACAGGGAGGGCCAGCTGTATACACAGAGATGACATAAGTATACAGAGTAGAGTCTAAACCATCCAAGTTCACTGTCCTTATTAGTATAATTTGACTGTTCCTTATTTTCATTAGTACAATTTACTACTCCAGAAGACTTTTGCCACGCAAATAACCATATTGTTCATTTGAAGACCTTCTCACAAGACCTCGATAGGCCTTGATAGACAGCTTACTCCTAAAAAGCCCTGAGACTCTTTGAACACCTCAGGACATTGGCATTGCTGCTTTCACCAGTCCTAAACTGTGACTTCACCATCCTCAGCCAATTCTAGAAAGCTCAATGTGGTAGGGGCTGGCCCCTCCCCCACTGAGCAGTGCCACAGCTCTGTCAAGGAGATGCTCTCCCTTACTGCCATGAGCAAGAAGCTGGAAGCTGTCTTAGCAGCAAGTTGTGTTGTGGTTATTTGGGGGAGCTGGCATGTGGCAGTGGATACGCCCTAAAATAGGCATAAGGGTCCTTGTGGATGGAATCACAATTCATGTCAACATGTTTCTCTTTGGGAGAGAGACTGTGCAGAGTTCTTTTACTTTTCATTTTTGCATTATTTGAATGCTTTATGTACATGTATCACTTTTATTACTGTTATTTTCTCTATGCCAATAGCGATTTCCTGGTGGTAAGATTATGGACTTTTATGTCTACTTAAATTTTTTTTTTTTGCATTGAAAGTTCTTATAAACAAGAGATTATGGCCAATAATGCCAGCTGTCTCAGGTAAAAATAGCTAGCTTTTTCTTTTTCATTTTAATAACTTAAAAATTATAATACATATGGAAAAGTATACAAATCCAAGTGTACAGTTTGATGATTCATCACAGATTGAACACACTCATGTAACCACCACCCAGGTCAAGAAGGAGAACGTCACCAGCATCTGAAAGCCTGTAGGGCCTCAACACAGACGCAGTCCGTCCCTTCTCCGCAGAGATAGCCACAACACTGACTTTAGCATCATAGATTGGTTTTGCCTGATTTTGAATTTTATAAAAAACAAACATAAAGTGTATACTCATTTTAAAGTAGATTCTTTTTTATTTTTATTTTTATTTTGAGATACAGTCTAGCTCTGTCGCCAGACTGGAGTGCAGTGGTGCAATCTCACCTCTTACTACAACCTCTGCCTCCTGGCTTCAAGCAATTCTCTTGCCTCAGCCTCCCAAATAACTGGGATAACAGGCATGCACCGTCATGCCCAGCTAATTTTTGTATTTGCAGTAGAGATAGGGTTTCACCATGTTGGCCAGGATGGTCTCAAACTCCTGACCTCATGGTCCTCCCACCTTGGCCTTCCCAAGTGCTGGGATTACAGCCATGAGCCACCATGCCTGGCCTGGAGTAGATTCTTTTGCAAAACACCGAAATTGTGTGATGAAGCCACATTGTTGCAAGTACCAGTTTGCATCCGTTGTTACATAGCATCTGGTAGTATAAATATACCACAGTTTACTTATCCATCCTACTCTTGATGGACATTTGGAAAGTGTCCGTTAAGCAATTATGAATATTGCTGATAGGAGCATTCACACAGATCTGCCTTTTGTTTACACAGTTGACCCTTGAGTAATACAGGTTTGACTCATGTGGGTCCACTTTTATATGGATTTTCTTCCACTTCCGCTACCTGGAAGACAGCAAAACCAACCTCTCCTCTTCTTCTTCCTCATCTGCCTACTCACTATGAAGATGACAAGGATGAAGCCCTTTATGATGACCCAAGTCCATTTAATGAATAGCAAATACATGTTTCTTCCTTTTGATTTTCTTAATGTTTTTTTATCTAGCTTACTTTATTGTAAGAAAACCATATATTAATATGACACATCAAACATACAAAATGTCTGTTAATTGCCTGTTTATGTCCTTGGTAAGGCTTCTGGTCAACAGCAGGGTGTTAGTAGACACGTTTTTGGGGAGTTAAGTCAAACATGGATTTTCAACCACCTGGGCAGTTAGTACCTCCAACCTCTGCATTGTTCAAGGGTCAATTGTATACTGAGAAGTGAAACTCCTGGGCCATAATATATGCATATATCCAATTACAGAAAATGACAAACTGTTTTTCAAAGTGGCTATGTTGACAGCTGTTGTGAAACTCAGTTCTTGGGTTCTTAGTTCAAAGGAATTTAAACAAGAGACACAGCAAAGAAGACGCAGCACAGAGCAATTTACTGCAAAGAATACTCTCAAAGTTAGGTGTGGAACAGACTACACCCTGAGAGGACTCAGAGCAGGCTGCTCATAAGCATGAGACACTGTTGCCTGTTACTGGGGAAACTCCTTCTATGGGCGTGTTACATGGTTATTCACAAGAGGGTGGGAAGAGGTATTACTACGCAGCATGTTCTGGGTGGTCCTCTGGGCGCACACATGCAGCTGCTGTACATACTTGTTCATACATTCAAACAGGGCATGTCTCATTAGCATCTTAAATCTCCACCCAGGGCAGTGCTGGGATTACAGGTGTCAGCCACTGCGCCCGGTCAATATGTTTTCATTATTATTTTTGGTAGTAGTTCTTCGTATATTCTGGATGTGAACCCTTCATACGTTCTAAGGGTTGCAAACATTTTCTCCCACTCTATGGCTTGCCTGTCACTATCTTAATAGCAACTTTTGACAAACAACTTTGATTTAATATGGCATTAATATTTTCCGTTATAAATAGTGCTTTATGTTTTGCTCAATAAATCTTTGCTTAAGATATTCTCTTATGTTTCCTTCTGGAACCTTTATGATTTTACCTTTTGCATTTAAATATGCAAAACCTTGGAATTTATTTGTATGCTGTTGTTAAGTAGGGGCTGAGTTTACATTTTCTCGTTTTTGTTTAGAGACAAGGTCTCATTCTGTCTCCCAGGCTGGAGTTCAATGGCATGATCAGGGCTCACTGCAGCCTCCGACTCCTGGGCTCAAGTGATTCTCCCGCCTCAGCATTCTGAGTAGCTGGTACTATAGCTACATACTAGCTGGCACACCCAGCTATTTTTTTTTTTCAAGATGTAGAGAGTTTAATAGGCAAGAAGAGGCAAGAAGGAAGGGAGAAGGAAGAAGCTCCCTGTCTAGAGACAGAGGGAGGGGGCTCCAAAGCCGAGAGAGGGAACCCCACCTGCCACAGATACCAGCTAGGTATATATACAGAGGCTGGAGAAGGCGGTGTGTGATTTGCATAAGGCTCAGGGGATTGCTAAGTTTTTTATTCTTTGTAGCGACGGTGGGGGGCAGGTCTTGCTATGTTGCTCAGTCTGGTCTCAAACTCCTGGCCTCAAGCAATTCTCTCACCTTGACCTCCAAAAGTGCTGGGATTCTAAGCCTGAGCCACGATGCTCAGCTCCAGTGAAAGTTTTATCACTAATGATAGCCATCTGTCCATATATGCATGAGCTTCTTCCTGAACTTATTAACATTGTTATTCTTCTATTTGTCTATCCTTGCACTAATTTTGAACTGCCTTAATATCTTTATGTCTTAGTATTTGTCAGAGTAAGTTCTCTCACTTTGTTCTTTTAAAGATTGTCTTGATCAGACTTGTTTCTTGGCATTTCTGTATAAATTACATGCACATACACAAACGCATTTTTTACACATGTATATGCAATGACAGCTTTTCTCTCTTTCAAATCCTGTAATATTTACTAAAATATTACATTGGTTAGAATGAAAAATACAGTGTTGGCTGGGTGTGGTGGCTCATGCCTGTAATCCCAGTACTTTGGGAGGCCGAGGCAGAAAGATCACTTGAGGCCAGTAGTTCAAGACCAGCCTGGCCAACGTAGTGAAACGCCGTCTCTAACAAAAAAACAAAAATTAGGTGGGCCTGGAGGCATGTGGCTGTAATCCCAGCTACTGGGGAGGCTGAGGTGGGAGAACTGCTTGAACCCCGGAGGCAGAGGCTGCAGTGAGCTGAGACCGTGCCAGTGCACTCCAGCCTGGGTGGCAGAGTGAGACTTTGTTTCCAAAAAAGAAAGAGAGAAAAGGCAAGGCAAGGCGAAGGAAGAAAGAGAAACAATATTAAATATATTTAGAATGATGTGTACCCTTGAAGATCACAGGCACCCTTGTCTTAACAATGATTTGAGAGGGAAAAGTTTTCATTAGTTTCAATAGTCCATCATTATAGCATTACAGTGCTTTTTTGCTTTTTTAAGACACTATTTATCAGCTTAAGGTAGTTCCATCCTATTTTGCTATATATTTTTTGTTGTTAACAAATGTATATTGAATTTTATAAAGGTTTTAAAATATATAGCTTTTCCTTTATTTTATAAAAATGGTGAATAACAATGATTTTCAAGTATCAAATCAACCTCGAGTTCCTAAAATAAACTCAACCTGTTTTTCACACATTATCTTTATATATTGCTGAATTCAGTTGGCTTTCATTTAGGAATTTTGTACCTACGTTCATGATTGACTTAGTCTATAGTTTTATTTCTTTCTTCTTCTTCTTGTCAGATTTAGCATCAAGATTATGCTGGCCTTATAAAGCAAGTTTGGAAATGTTTATTCCTTTTGTCCCTGGAAAAGGTTGCTTAATACTTGTATTATTTTTTTCCTTAAATATTGGAAGAATTCATTGATTTATGCCTAAAGTATTTTGGTGGATTTTTGGGGGAGCGGGGTTGGGGGAATAGGGTTAAAATTTAGGGTTAAAAAATCTAAAACAGTTTTGTTTCAGATACAGCACTATTTAAATATCTATTTCTTCTTGTGTCCATTTCGACAAGTTGTGTTTTCCTAGGAACTTACACGTTTTATATGGGTCTTCGAATGTATTGACACAAAGTTGTCCACAGTATTCGCTTATTATCTGTTAGGTTTCTGCTTGGTCTGTAGTGACAGAACCTGCTCATTCCTCACATTACTCTTTGTCTTTCATCAGTCTTGAACTTTATAATGTTTTTCCTTTAAGGAACCAACTTTTGTTTTCTTGATACTCTGAGCTATCATATTTTTTCATGCTATTCATTTTCCTTCTATTTTGATACATTTAGACCACTGATTTTTGTCAGCCTTTATCTTTACTTATAAAAGCTTTTAATATAAATATTTCTCTAAATTTGTGATTAGTTGCATCCTACACATTTTTACTATAATTCAGTTTAAAAATGTTTTATTTTCATTGTGATTTCCTTCTTTGATCGACAGGTTTTTCAGAAGTGCATTGCTTAATTTAAAAATATGTGGAGATTTTTCCATTTATCTGTTATAGATTTCCAGTTTAATTTCACTGTTATCTGTGATCATACTCCATGTGACTTTAAACATTTGAAATGGTTTGGAAATTGCCTTACAAGCTAGTATAGGGCTTATTTAGGTAAACGTTCTATATGCACTCGAAACAAATGTAAATTCTGCAGCTGTTGGGGGCAGTGTTCTATATTTATATCAACTAGGTCGATTTTGTTCATGACATTGTTCAGATCTTCTCTATTCCTATTGATTTTTTGTCTTCTTTTTCTATCAGATACTGAGAGATGTATTAAAAACCACTCAAACAGGATTATAAATTTGTTCCTCTTTTTAATTCTGTGCATTTAAAAAATATATTTGAAGCTATATTATTAGGTGTATACAGATTTAAATTTTTTATATTTTCCTAGTGGATTAATCTTTTTCATTATTTATTAATTTATTTTTCGAGAGGGAGCTTTGCTCTTGTAGCCCAGGCTGAAGTCCAATGGCACAGTCTTGGCTCACTGCAACCTCTGCTTCCCGGATTCAAGGGATTCTCCTGCCTCAGCCTCCCAAGTAGCTAGCATTACAGGCACGTGCCACCACGCCTCGCTAATTTTTGTATTTTTAGTAGAGACAGGGTTTCACCTTGTAGGGCAGGCTGTCTCGAACTCGACTTCAGGTGATCCACCCACCTCAGCCTCCCTAAGTGCTGGGATTGCAGGTGTGAACCCCGACACCTAGTCTCTTTCATCAGCATTAAACACTTCTCTTACTATCCACTAGTTCTTCTTTCCTTTGTCTGATATTGATATAACGATGCCAGCATTTTTTTGGGGAGGAGTAGAGTTTGCATGGTATGTATTTCTCCATCTTTTTACTTTCAATTTTTTTTTCCATGCTATTTATAGTGTACCTCTTGTAAGCACCACATAATTGAAATTTTTAGAAATGCAGCCTGGCACCCTTTTACACTTGGTGTAATTACTGATAAATGTGAACTAGAATCTACCTACTCACCCTCTTGAGTTTGCGATTCATTTGCCTGTTCTTTGCTTTTCTTCTTTTATTTTGTATTGAATATTCTGTGCCATTGCATTTTCCCACCTCAGTGTGTGAAACTGCAGATAGGACTAAAACCAGAGGAGGGCACCCGGAATCTTGACTGCTCCTCAGAAATACGCGGGACTCTGTTACAACGAAGATTTCTGCTTCTCACTCCAGAAGTATTGAATCAAAAGTAGAGCAGGAAACAGACAAGATGCATTTTTTTAAAAAACTCCATAGGTAATTCTGATGGACAACCAGTTGAACCATCAATCTAGAGTCTATGACCTCCTATACCTTTGAAAGAAATACAGAAAATGAGGCTGAGAAAACTCCTTTAGAATCAATCCCTTTTCTTAGCACTTCAGCGGGTTCAGATACTGTGCTCTGGTTAGACTCCAGCCCCCAGGTTGGCTGGCTGGTTCCACCATGCATAGCCCAGAGGCTCACTCCAATCAGGCACGGGGCTCCCCAAGTCAGCCAGGCTCCTCTTGTCTGGTGTCTGGCACTGCAAAGGCAGCAGCTCGAATACCCCAACCTGGCTTCCTTCTCCTCAGTGCTTCCCTGATTCCTGGCACAGCCTTACCGAAGGAATGGTAAATCCTTATTTCCACTACACAGGGAGACCTGTTATTATCCCTAAGAAGCCAAGTAATGTGTGAGCTGACTCTGCTCTGTCACCAGGTACACTGGACTTTTTGTTTCATTGTAAATCATGACTATTACAATACTGATGGCACTGTGGACTGCATTCTTATAAAGTCATCTGGAAGAATCCTGAGCCCTTGTTTCCTGCAGAAAGAGTGACTGCCTTTAAATTAACCACAAAATCCCTAAATGGTGTTAGAAAAATATGTATCTACTTCTTACGAAGTAGTTCAGCACTTCCAGCTCTATCAGAAATAGCTAAAATTGGTCTATCAATTTTACCTTCAACATTCAAATGAGAAAAAAAAAAAAAACTTGAGATAGAGCAGTAAACAAAAACTTTTCTACCTTAAGCAAGAAGATATTTGGTACAGAGAGAAAAACCAAATAAGCGAAGAAGAAAATATACCATTAATTGAAAACATAAAATATGGTATCTTAGTGTGACCTTTTTCCACCAAAACAATAATATTAATAATAAATCAACAGCTATGCCCTAAAGTGGGTGCAGGCATTTTGATTCATATTATACATATAATGCATATATTGTCCTCATAAAAGCAAATGTTATGCAGAGAAAATCTGACCTTATTTTTCTGTTCTAACAATTTCTCACAGAGATTTTGTTGTGAAAAAAATTCTAAAGGATCTTTTATTTTTGTTTAGCCTTAAGGTTTCAGGTGTATATTTTTATGAAAAAATCATAATAGAGCAGTCTTTTCTGTGCTGAGCGTCCTTCCTGCTCCGAGGGGCCCTTCAGCTGCACGGCCTGGGGCTGATTTTCCAGCCTCTACAAGCCAACCTCCCACGTGGCTTGATAATACAAGCCCCTGAACATCTAAGATGCAGATACAAAATCTGACCATCACGAGAGTCTGTGGCGGGGTGAGGGCAGATGCATATTTCACTCAGGGTCTTCCTTGGGAAGGCCTGGCCTCTCCTCAGCAGCCACCTGAGAAGTCTCCCAGCTCAGCCCTGCACACTGTGCCCCAGAGATGTGTCCCTGTGGTGACAAGGCCACAAGGGAGGCAGGGACGTGTGCAGGTCTCCCGCAGTGCCCCCTTCCTGAGAGTGAAGACAAGCTGGCTACTGACCTGCCCGTCCCATCCCTCCGCCCAGGGAGCTGGCACTGACCCTTGCACCTGGCCTTGAACATTTTTCAGGGGCATATTTTGGCCTTCTGTGTTGTGTTGTTTCACTGTGATGCAGGCTGATTGGGTTTGCAGCGAGAGGAAATCATGTAGCATCCTGTCTCCAAGATTTCCCCTGGGTCAGGCCGTGCCCATGCGTGCCCTCCCCAGAGGCTCAGGCCTCCTGGCTGACACGGCTCAGCAAGCAGCCTGGCCTGGCCTGATCCCATTCTGCCGGGGAGGCCCCCAGGCAGCTATGCTAGCCGGAAGGAAGGGCTCAGGGCAGCAGCACGGAAGTTTCCCTCCTAGAGAGGAAAAATGGGAGAGGCCAGCAAAGGACAGGAACGAACAGGGCAGACTTCCTTCCTTCAACCTGGGTCCTGAGGGAGAAGAGTTCCAGGAGAATTCGAGAAAGCCCCTTGGGGAGCTAACACATGAGTCAGCAAATAAAACGGAACCCCTTTCTTGGCACTTTGACTTCCAGGTATCTCCACAGTCATTTCAGAGGAATTTTTAAAGATTCTGCCCTTTGTTCGGGCCCTCGCAGTGTCAAGTTTAACCAGGTTTCTCTCTCCCAAGCAGGGCTGCAATTACAGTACAAAGTGGGTTGGTTCACGACGACCCCACGGTTGACAGCGTGTACTTTCACTTCTGTGATCTCACTTAATCTTTACTGCAACCCTGTGGGGTGGCTGGTGGGGGCTGCCACCGGCCCTGTGGAGACGACGCACCTAAGCTTCAGGACGTGGCCATGAACCTGCAAGCGTCTCCTGGTATGGTCCTTCTGTCCCTGTCCCACTGCCAGTTCTAACTCATTTTTGAGAAACAAGCTGCTTGTTGTGGCCAAACGCACCTGGGGAAGATGGGCTTACTTAGCGCATGTGAAAGCATCCTGAGGACAGGCAAGGCGGGAAGGCGAAAGGGCCTACAATAAAGCAAGCACCTGAGAAAGTTACACGCACGAAGGAATGCAATTAGAACTGAAATGGTTCTCTGGGGAAATCTTTGAAATCTTCGACCAGTCGGAGTCCTAACCGCAGTAAAAATCCATGCGCACGCTTATATTTAACATTTTAACACAAGTTAACAACACCTTGTTGAACACATCTTAGGTGGGAGGGAAGGCGGTGGTAAGAAACAGGGAAGGGCAGAATCTGGGGTCTGTGTGGGGCCTGGAAGCCAGGCTGCCAACAGTCCTTGCAGCACGCAGTGTCGGGGAGTCCCATGGGCTTCTAGCTAACGGCCATGCTGACCATTGGGAATGAGGTGCCTCTCGGCCCCAAGGCCATTCTTTAAACAGTCCATCTCTTTGTCTTTGGTAACCTCTTCCTCTTCCTCCTCCTCTTCCTCTTCCTCTTCCTCATCATCATCATTATCGCTTCTCACATCCTGGATGTTCTAGACAAAGGAAAGAATTGGTTGTGAGTGACAATCTTCCAGAAGAGTCCTGAGTAAATCTGCAAACAAGTGGGTCCAGCTTCAAGTATGGCTCCCTTTAAGGAAAACCCAATATTGAAATAACCAAACATTCACCAAAATTGACTACACCAAGGATCATAAAGCAAACCTTAACAAACCTAAATAACTGACATCATACAAAGCATATTTCTAGGCCATAATGGAATTAATATAGAAATCAACATAAAAAAGATAATAGGAAAATTTCAAAACACTTGGAAATTAAATAAGACCCTCCTAAACAGTCACTGGGTCAAAGAGTAAGATTCAAAGAATATTAGAAAATATTTTGAACTAAATGAAAATGGAAATACATCAAAATTTGTTCAATGCAGCTAAAATACTGCTTAAAAGGAAATATGTAGCATTAAACATTTGTATTCAGTAAGAAAAATGATGGCAAACAATTTGAGCTTCGACTTTAAGAATCTAGAAAAAAGAAGAGCCAAATAAACCCAAGGCAAACAAAAGAAAGGAAATAATAAAGAAAAAATAATCAATGAAACTGAAAACAGAAAAAAACAATAGGGAAAACCACAAACCCAAAACCAATTATTTGAAAAGATCTATAGCATTAATAACTCACTAGCAAGACTGATAAAGAAAAATAGAGGGAAAGCACAAATTGCAGTAAAGAAAAAGAAGACATAACTATAGATACTACCGATTATATAAGAATAACAACAGAATGTGATGAATAATTCTATGCATACACATTTGACAACTTAGATAAAATGAACAAATTTCTCAAAAACTATAAACTACTAAAACTTGCCTGAGCTGAAACAGGTAACCTGGATAGTCATATGACTATGAAGGAAACTGAATTTGTAATCAAAAACCTTCTGAAAAATAACAGCACTAGGTCCAAATGTTTACACTGGTAAATTCTATGAAACACACAGAGGAGAAATAACACAAAATATCCACAATCACTTCCAGAAAACAGAAAAGAAGGAAACACATATCATTTCATTTTACGAGGCCAGAATTACCCTTTGTAAAGTTTTTGTAGATGTGATTAAGTTAAGATCCTTGAGATGAGAACAATATCCTAGATTATGTAGGTGGGCCCTCTATGGCATCACAAGTGGGTCCTCATAAAAACAGAGGCAGACGAAGAGTCAACACACAGAGGAGAGGCAATATGAAGACAGAGAAGAGATTGGAATGATGCAGTCATAAGCCAAGAAATGCTGGCAGCCCCCAGAAGCTAGAACCAGCAAAGAACAAATGCTCCCCTAGTGCCTCTGGAGAGAACACAACCCTGCTAACAGACACCTTGATTTTGGCTCAAAACTAATTATGGACTTCTGACCTCTTGAACTGTGAGAGAATACATTTCTGTTATTTTGAGCAACAAATTTGTAGAAATTTGTTACAGTCACTATAGAAATTAATTCAACTAGCAGTGGCCAATTAAAAACTGTAACTTAAAAATCTGTGCCATTTATAATCGTTTCAAAAATAAAATACTTAGGAATACATCTATTAAACCATGTATAGGATCTGTATCTAAAACCTACAAAATTCAGAAAGAAATCTGAAATTCTTTGAAAGAAATCAAAGAAGACCTAATTAGTTGGAGAGACATACTATGTTCATGAACTGGAAGACTAAACATAGTAAAAATATTAATCATCCCCAAATTATCCTATAGAGCCCACACAATACCAATCAAAGTCCCAGGAGAATTTTTATAGATACAGACAATGTAATTCTAAAATTTATATGGAGAGGCAAAGGAACTCAAATAGCTAAAAGAATTCTGAAAAAAAAAATGTGAGGACTTACACTACCAAATTTTAAGACTTACTATAAAGTTACAGTAATCCAGACAGGGTGGTATTCACAAAGGAATAAACATGCAGATCAGTGAAACAGAATAGAGACTAGCTAAGGTATGCTAGAAAAATTAGGTTTTTCTAAACAGCTGAAATCAAAAAAGCTTAAGAAAAGATGCAGCCCACCACCCGTATGCTGAGAAAAACCATTTCACAACTGCAGATTTTCTCCAGTAATTAAAACACTTCATAGAAATTAGAAACAAAACCAAGTATGCTCTAGGGAGAACAAGGGATCTACATACTCACTAGAGGTCAAGCCATGGTGTTTTTCTGGAACTCTACCTGTCTGCTTTGACTGAGTGTCAAGACCTTGCTTGCAAAACCAGCGTGAGTCCATTTCTTTGATCTACTGGCCTCTTCCTGTGTTGCCCTTCCCACTTGTTGCTCTCTACACACCGACACCCTGTAGGTTACTGGGCTATTGGAATTTTTCTTAGGCAAACTGTTGGCCCTGACCCCTCTACAAATCATTAAAGGGTCAAGAAAACATATGCTTAAAGAAGGGTCCAAAACCCTCTCTGAAGAGTAGAGGGGTGGACCTGGGTGTCAGCAGCCACAGAACTGTAGTGATTTTGTGCACAGTTCTCACACTGGCCAGAGCATGCTGTGGCACACACGCTTGTCATCTGCCAGACTGACTTCCCTTGGAAAGGTTTGACTATAGCAGCAGCCATTACAGAGGATATTACTATTCTGATAACTTTCAATAACTTTATTTTTAGACCTAGCAAAGCTATGTAGTATTCCACTGAACTTTCTCCAAAAATGACCTGGGTGGTCTAGAATAAAGTTATTAGCAAGCAATATTATTCACCCCATGTTGGAAGTGGATGGTCATGATTTTTGCAAGGTCTTTTAGAAGTTTCTGCTCCCAACAACTCCCTTTGGTTACCTAAAACAACAGTGTAAAGAATGAGAGACAAGTTCCTAGCTTAATAGAGACCTTGTTACTTGTCCTAACAGGGGCTTTGGAGTTCTCACATCACTCAATAGGACCAGTATTGGTAAATATGATCAGCTTGGCACTCAAGCAGGCACAGGAGGCCTGTATTCAGTGGGTGTGGTTGAAATCACAGTCGCTGCAAAGGGAGACCCTCATTCAGTTTGAGAACATACAATACACTAGGAGAAACTGAATAATGCTGGAATTAGGATCAAAATGACCTTCTCCTGATTAAAGCTGAATCAAAGTCAAAGTTTTCCTTTGCACGCTGTGTTCTAGGAGCAAAGGCATAGAGACACACTGCCTCACATTCAAAGACTCACTCGATCAGAGCACTGAAGTGTCCCTAAAGCAACAGACGCACTTCCAACTTGTTTATCCTTTTGAGGGGCTCACAGAACTGATTGAACCTGTTATATCACATGGTGATTAACTTTGGCTGGTATCAAATGTTTTAGACCCGAATACCATGACCAAGATGACAGCCCTGACTTCCCACAGTCTAGAAGTGCCAAAGCATTGTCCAAGTCCTTTTTAAATTTCTGTGGCAAAATGTACGTAAGATTTCTTATCTTATTCATTGTTTAAGTGTGTTCAGTGGGATTAAATACATTCATAATGCTGTGTAATAACTACCACCATCCATTCCCAGAACTATTTTCATCTTGTGAAACGGAAACTCTGTACCCATTAACAATCACTCCCCCCACTTCTCTCTTTTCCCCAGCCTCTGGCAACCCCTACTCCACTTTCTGTCTCTATTACTTTGTCAATTGTAAGTATCTCATATAAGTGGAAATCATACAGTATATGTCCTTTTGTAATTGGCTTATTTCACTTTGCATAACGTCCTCAAGTTTCATTCATGTTGTAATATGTGTCCAAATTTCCTTTTTTTTTTTTTTTGAGATGGAGTTTTGCTCTCGTTGCCCAGGCTGGAGTGCAATGGCTGCAACCTCTGCCTCCCAGGTTCAGGCCATTTTCCCACCTCAGCTTCCCAAGTGACTGGGATTACAGGCACTGCCACGCCTGGCTAATTTTTGTGTTTTTAGTAGAGATGGAGTTTCACCATGTTGGCCAGGCTGGTCTTGAACTCCTGACCTCAGGTGATCCATCCATTTTGGCCTCCCAAAGTGCTGGGATTATAGGCATCAGGCATGAGCCACGGTGCCTGACCAAATTTCCTTCCTTTTAAAGGCTAAATAATATTCCATGGTCTGCATATATCACATATTGTTTATCCAGTCATCTCTCAGTGGTCACTGGATTCCTTCTATGTTTTAGCTATCATGAATAATGTTTCTACAAATGTGGGTGTGCATAAATCTCTGTGTCTCTGCTTTCAATTCTTTTAGATATATATCCAGAAGTGGAATTGCTGGATCATACGGTTAAGGCTGTTTTTTTGTGGAACCACCATACTGTTTTCCACAGTGACTGTACCATTCAACAGTTCCATCAACACTTGCTATTTTCGGTTTTTTTAAATTGTAGTCCTCCTAATGGCTGTGAGTGGTATCTAATTAGAGTTTTGATTTGCGTTTCCCTAATGCTTAGTTATGCTGAGCATCTTTTTATGTGCTTATTGGCCATTCATGTATCTTCTGCAGAGAAATGTCTATTCAAGTCTTTGCCCATTTTTGAACGAGGTCACTTGGAGTTTTGTTGTTGTTGAGTTTTAGGAGTTCTCAATACATTCGGTTTATGAATCTCTTATCAGATAAATAATTTGCAAATATCTTCTCTCCTTTGTAGGTTACCTTTAACTCAGCTGATGGTGTCTTTTGATTCCCCAAAGTTTTAAATTTTTTGAAGTCAAATTTGCCCATTTTTTCTTTTGTTGTCTGTATCTTTAGTGTTATATCCAAGCAATTATATGCCCTATGTATTCTTCTACAGTTTTAGGTCTTAGATTTAGGTCTTTGCTGCAACTCGAGTTAATTCTTGTGCATGGTGTTAGGTAAGGGTCCAACTTCATTCTTTTGCACGTGGACATTCCGTTTTTCCAGCACCATTTGTCGAAAAGACTCCCCATTGAATGGTCTTGCCATCCTCATATACGGGAGGGTTTACTTCTCTGTTCTATACCATGGTCTTTAGGTTTGTCTTTATGCCAGTACCACATTATCTCGATTACTGCAGAATTGTATTAAGTTTGGAAATAAGGAAGTTTGAGTGATCCAGCTTTGTTCATTTTCAAATTTATAAGGGGTACCCTAAAGTCTTTTAAGTCCTGTGAAGTTTGAATCCAAGTTGCTTAAAACATGACCTTAAGATCAATTCAGTCATGGTTCCCCGATTTATAGAAGAAAAATAGAGCCAATTTATGTGACTGTTCCACATATACAGATACCTCCTCTTGAATTTCAGAGCCAGACACAAAAGTTGCTTTTTATACTCTCCCAACTAACCAGTGTAAAACAGAATATGTTCTATTTCCACTAGTCGTTTCTTGCTATTATCAATGGATCTAATTTTTTAAGAAATGATTTCATTTTGTAAAAACCTGTGGCTTTTAAAATTCGCTTTTAAGAGAAAAATTAAGTTTTGTGCTAGACAGACTCTAGAGCGTATCTTGTCTGACATTCATTTTCCAGTTGAGACAAAAGCTACGGGGCTCAGTCCCACAGAGTAGACTGATACCGCTTAATGGCAGCAGAGCCCATACTATACCATGTGACTTCTGATAAAAATGCATGGATTTTTTTTTCATACTCTCTATGTGACCTAAAATAAATTGAAAACATTCCAGACTATGTGGTGATCACCAAATTGTGATGGATGCAGAAAATGATTTGATTCTATCAATATAATTTGCACTGGAGATTAAAACCATTTAACATATTCTCCAAATTGCCACATTTTACATCCTTTAAAAATAGCTTTAGGTTCACAGCCTGAAAGTTCCACAACTATGACCAGTCAAAGATTTGCAAAAACATTTTGAAAACAAAAATTTACTGGAATTTTAGATAAAGCAATGTTCAAGAAATAATCATGGCAAGACAAAGGATTAAGCCCACAAAATTTGTGTTAAAACTTAAATGTTGAAGTTGGTTTCAAATCTTAGTATCCAAGATATAAAAAGAACTCAAATCACTCATATGCACCATTAAGAAGGAAGAAACCCAATGTGACAGAAAAGCAGGCAAAGGATATGAAAAGGCAATTCACAAAAAAGTTTAACACAACTAATTAATGTACTATACTATACAGAATGCTCAATCTTAGTAATCAGTAAAATACAAATTCAAATAATAAGATAACATCTCAGTCTGTTAAACTAGTAAATATTGAATAGTCTGATAATACTGTAACAAAACTTGGTGAGCATATGGGGAAAAAGAAATACTCATAACTTTGGTTAGAAAAAAATGGTATCTAGTAAATTTAACCTAACCACCAACCCCACAGAAATACACACACACACACACACACACACACACACACACACACACACACACACACACAGAGAGAGAGAGAGAGAGAGAAACCCTCAGAGACTATTATAAACACCTCTATGCACATAAACTAGAAAACCCAGAAGAAATGGATACATTCCTGGAAAAATATAACCTCCCAAAATTCAATCAGGAAGAAACTGAAATCATAAATAGACAAGTTCTGAAAGTGAAATAATAATAAAACACCCACCAACCAGAAAAAGCCCTGGAACAGATGGATTCACAGCTAAATTCTACCAGCTGTATGAAGAAAAGCTGGTACCAATCCCACGAAAACTATTCCAAAAAATCAAGGAGGAGGGGCTTCTCCCTAACTCATTCAATGAGGCCAACATCATTCTGATACCAAAACCTGACAGAGACACCAGAGAAGCAGAAGGCCAAATCATGAATGAACTTCCATTCACAACTGCTACAAAGAGCATAAAATATCTAGGAAAATACAGCTAATAAGGGATGTGAAGGACCTCTTCAAGGAGAACTACAAACCGCTGCTCAAGAAAACAAGAGAGAACACAAACAAATGGAAAAACATTCCATGCTCATGGATAGGAAGAATCAGTATCATGAAAATGGCCGTACTGCCCAAAGTAATTTATAGATTCAGTGCTATTCCCATCAAACTATCATTGACATTCTTCAAAGAATTAGAAAAAAAACTACTTTAAATTTCACGAGACAAAAGAGCCTGTTTAGCCAAGACAATCCTAAGTAAAAAGAACAAAGCTGGAGGCTTCATGCTACCTGACTTCAAATTATACTACAAGGCTACAGTAACCAAAACAGCATGGTACTAGTACCAAAACAGACATGTAGACCAATGGAACAGCACAGAGACCTCAGACATGTAGACCAATGGAACAGCACAGAGACCTCAGACATATAGACCAATGGAACAGAACAGAGACCTGAGAAATAATGCCACATATCTACAACCATTTGATCCTTGACAAACCTGACCAAAACAAGCAATGGGGAAAGGATTCCCTATTTAATAAATGGTACTGGGAAAACTGGCCTGCCATATGCAGAAAACTGAAACTAGACTCCTTCCTTATACTTTATAAGAACATTAACTCAACCTGGATTAAAGACTTAAATGTAAAACCCAAAATGATAAAAACCTGGAAGAAAATCTGGGCAATACCATTCAGGACATAGGCATAGGCAAAGACTTCATGACAAAAACACCAAAAATAATCGCAACAAAAGCCAAAATTGACAAATGAGATCTAATTAAACTAAAGAGCTTCTGCACAGCAAAAGAAACTATCATCAGAGTGAACAGGCAACCCACAGAATGGGGGAACATTTTTACACTCTACCCATCTGACAAAGGCCTAATATCCAGAATCTACATTGAACTTAAACAGATTTACAGGAAAAAAAAAAACAAAAACAAAAAGTGAGCAAAGGATATGAACAGACACTTCTCAAAAGAAGACATTTATGTGGCCAACAAACATATGACAAAAAGGTCAACATCACTGATCATTAGAGAAATGTAAATCAAAACCACAATGAGATATCATCTCACACCTGTCAGAATGGTGATTATTTAAAAGTCAAGAGACAATAGATGCTGGCGAGGCTGTGGAGAAATAGGAACGCTTTTACACTGTTGTTGCGAATGTAAATTAATTCAACCATTATGGAAGACATTCTGGTGATTCCTCAGGGGTCTAGACTAGAAATACCATTTGGACCAGCAATCCCACCTTCTGCCACAAAGACACACACACACCCATGTTTGCTGTACCACTACTGACAATAGCAAAGACATGGAACCAACCCAAACGCCCATCAACGATAGACCGGATAAAGAAAACATACATAGAAACCATGAAATACTATGCCATAAAAAGGAATGAGATCACGTCCTTTGCAGGGACATGGATGAAGCTGGAAGCCATTATCCTCAGCAAACTAACACAGGAACAGAAAACCAAACACTGCATGTTCTCACTCATAAGTGGGAGTTGAACAATGAGAACACATAGACACAGAGAGGGGAGCAACACATACTAGGGCCTGTCGGTGGGTGGGGGGCAAGGGGAGGGAACATGAGGACAAACACCTAATGCATGTGGGGCTTAAAACCTAGACAATGGGTCGATAGGTGCAGCAAACCACCATGACACATGTATGCCTATGTAACAAACCTAGATGTTCTGCATTTGTATTCTGGAACTTAACGTAAAATAAACAAAAGAAAACATCACTGAAAAAAAATGGTGACAAAAACAAATGGAAAAACATTCCATACTCATGGATAGGAAGAATCGGCATTGTTAAAATGACCATACTACTCAAAGCAACTTATAGATTCAATACCATTCTTATCGAACTACCAATGTAATTTTTCACAAAGTTTTAAAAAAAGTATTCTAAAATTCATATAGTTCCAAAAAAGAGCCCAAATCGCCAAAGCAATCCTAAGCAAAATGAAAGAAGTCAGAGGCATTACACTTCCCAACTTCAAACTATACTATAAGGCTACAGAATCAGAACAGAATGGTACTGGCACAAAAACAGACACACAGACCAATGGAATAGATTAGAGAACCCAGAAATAAAGCTGCACATTCACAGCTGTCTGATCGTTAATAAAGTTAACAAAAACGAGCAATAAGGAAAAGACTCCCTATTCAATAAATAGTGCTGGGGTAGCTGGCTAACCATATGCAGAAGATTGAAACTGGACCCCTTCCTTTCACTATATATAAAAATCAACTCAAGATGGATTAAAGGCTTAAATGTAGGACCCAAAACTAAACCCTAGAAGAAAACCTAGGACATATCATTCTGAACATAGGCCTTGGCAAAGATTTCATGAGGAAGTGTCCAAAAACAATGGCCAAGAAAACCCCAAAAATAGACAAGTAGGAACTAATTAAGCTAAAGAGCTTCTGCACAGCAAAACAAACTATCAACAGAGTAAACAATCTACAGAATGGAAGAAAAAAATTGTAAACTATGTGTATTAGTCTGTTTTCACACAGCTATAAAGACACTACCTGAGACTGGGTAATTTCTAAAAAAAAAAAAAAAAGAAAAGAAAGTTTTCATTGACTCACAGTTCCACATGGCTGGGGAGGCCTCAGGAAACTTACAGTTACGGCAGAAGGGGAAGCAAGGACCTTCTTCACATGGCAGCAGGAGAGAGATGAGTGAGCAATGAAGGCGGAAGAGCCCCTTATAAAACCATCAGCTCTCATGAGAACTCAGTCACTATCATGCGAACAGCATAGGGGAAACTGTTCCCATGATCCAATCACCTTCCACTTGGTCCCTCCCTCGAACATGGGAATTATGGGCATTACAATTTGAGATGAGATTTGGGTGAGGACACATAGCCAAGATGAATCTGAAAAGGGTCTAATATCCAGAATATATAAGGATTCTACAAATCAACAAGCAAAAAACAAATAACCACATTAAAAAACAGGCAAAAGACATGAACAGATATTTCTCAAAAGAACACATACACACAGCCAACAAGCATATGAAAAAAAAAGTTCAACATCACTAATAATTAGAGAAATGTAAATCAAAACTATGAAGAGATACCATCTCACACCAGTTAGAATGGCTATTAATAAAAAGAAAGTAACAGATATTGGCAATGTTATGGAGAAAAAGGAATGCTTATAAACTGCTGGTGAAAATGTAAATTAGTTTGGCCACTGTGGAAAGCATTTTGGAGATTTCTCAAGGAACTTAAAACAGAACTACCATTCAACCTAGCAATCCTATTATTGGGTATATAACCAAAGAAATATAAATTGTTCTACCAAAAAGACATATGTATTCATATATTCATCATAGTACTATTTGCAATAGCAAAAACATAGAACGAACCTAGGTGCCCATCAGTAGTGGACTGGATAAGGGAAATGTGGTACATATACACCATGAAATGCTATACAGCCATAGAAAAGAACAAAATCATGTCCTTTGCAACAAAATGGATGCCGCTGGAGGACATTATCCTAAGTAAATTAATGCAGGAGCAGAAAACCAAGTACTGCATGTTCTCACAAGTGGGAACTAAACATTGAGTACACATGGACACAAAAAGGGGTATAACAGACACCAGGGCATACTTGAGGGTGGAGGGTAGGGGGAAGGTGAGGGTCAAAAAGCTACCTATCAGGTACTATACTCACTACCTGGGTGACAAAAACATTTGTACACCAAACCCCAGCAACACACAATTTACCCAAGTAACAAACCTGTTCATGTACCCCCTGAAACTAAAACAAAAGTTGAAAAAGAGCTCCTCTTTCACCTACTCCAACCACCATGTGAGATGTGCCTTCTTCCTCTTCACCTTCCACCATGATTCAAAGTTTCCTGAGGCCTCCCGCCATGTTGCCTGTACAGCCTGCAGAATCATGAGTCAATTAAATTTCTTTTCTCTGTAAATTACACAGTTTCAAATATTTCTTTATAGCAGTGCAAGAACTAATAGAGAAAACTGGTACCAGCAGTGGGGCATTGCTATGAAGATATCTGAAAATGTGAAAGCAGCTTTGGAACTGGGTAATGTGAAGAGGTTGGAACAGTTTGGAGGGCTCAGAAATTGACAGGAAAGTGAGGGAAATTTTGGAATTTCCTAAAGACTTGTTGAATGGTTTTGACGAAAATGCTGATATTGATAGGGACAGTGACGCCCAGGCTGAGGAGATCTCAGATAGAGACGAGGAACTTTCTTGGAACTGGAGTAAAGGTCACTCTTGCTATGCTTTAGCAAAGAGACTGGCTGCCACTATGCCCCTGCTCTAGGGATCTGTGGGATTTTGAACTTGAGTGAGATCATTTAGTGTATCTGGGAGAGGAAATGTTTAAGCAGCAATGTGTTCAAGATTTGACCTGGCTGCTTCCAACAGGATATGCTCATCTGCATGAACAAAGAGATGTTCTGAAACTAGAATTTGTATTTAGAAGGGAGCAGAGCATAAAGGTTTGGAAAAGTTGCAGCCTGACCATGTGGTAACAAAGGAAAACCCATTTTCTGGGGAGGAATTCAAGCTGGCTAGAGAAATTTGCATAAAGAGGAGCTGACTGGTAATAGCCAAGACAATGGGGAAAATGCCTCCAAGGCATTTAGAAACCTTCCTGGCAACCCCTCCCATCACAAGACTAGAGGTCTAGGTGGGAAGAATGGTTTTGTGGGCCAGGCCCAGGCCCAGGCCCAGGGCCCCCACTGCCCTGTGCCCCCTTAAGACACTGCTCCCTGCATCAGCTGCTTTAGCTCCAGCCATGGCTAAAAGGGCTCCAGTTATGTCTCAAGCCATTGTTCCAGAGGGATTACAACTGATCAATTAGCTACAATCTCATTCTTTCAACCCATCAGAACTTTCCAATGCAGTTGCCTTATCTCGAAAGGAAATGGCTGGCAACTGTTTTAAAACCATTATTTGAATGATTTTAAATGCCAATATTTCCATGTAAAGAAATGCTAATCAGCTAATTTTGGAGAGCTTGATGTCTCGAGGAATCTTGTGCTTGGCTGTTCCTGCAAAAATCAAACTTTTATCTGAACAAGAAGACACTGGCAGTGGGAAAGCAATGAATAATTTGGGAAAAACATCTCGCCACAAAGGACAATCAATCACAGGACAGACATTTTATTCATTCACCCCAAGTTTCACAAAATGTCTCCACAGATTGTCAAATGTCCCTGAAGGCTAAAACGGCTCCAGTGGAGAACCATCAGTTCAAAAAATACTTGTTGATACCCTTTGTAAAACACTGGGGATATAATGGTCTTTCCTCAGATAACTTACAGTCTATTGAAAGAACTGAATGCTACGGAATCAAACACACGAGAAGAAATACATCATTACAGATTTGATGAGTGTTAGAAGTAGAGAATACTGTGATATTTAAATAGGGGAATCTCACTTAGATGAGGCTGATGCCAGGGAGGCCTAAGGAAATGAACTTAAGTTGTAACCTGTAGTTTAATAGGAGTAGCCAGAGAAGAGTGGAATAAACATTTCAAGAAGAAATGCAGTGTGCAGAGTCCCTGAGAAGGGGGAACCTTGCCATGCTTGGTGATCAGCAAGGCCAGCACAGCAAATGAGTGCTGAGAAAGGCAGAGCCTGACTCCAGGTGAGGCCTGGAGTAAGCACAGATCAGATAATAAATTTCATAGGTCATGGTCAGAAATTCCAATTCATCTCTACACCCAACTAGAAGCCACTTTGTCGCACTATTTTGGATGTAAGGAGGGTATCCGTGAGCAAACAGACAAGGCGTTTGTCCTCAGTGAACTTCTGCTCTTGGAGAACTGGTTTCTGTAGCAGTGCTCTCTGCCACCGTGTGGAAATGGCTGGAGGGAGCCCAGCTGGTATAGTTGGGAGGCTGAGGTCATAGTCCAGGAGGGAAACACTGGAGGCTTGGGTCATCAAAGTAGCTCTGAGATGTGGAAGGGGTATTATGTAAGAAAGAGCAGTATCTATAGATAGCCGGGTTCGAAAGGGATCTTTAAGGTCATCTAATCCAGTTTCTAGTTGATGCTGATAAGCTTTCTACAATAACCCTAGCAAAAGATGCACACCCCTGCCTGTGCCTCTGCAGTAACTCACTACCTGCTTCCTTTTATCTATGGGGCTGATCTCTGCCTCCTTGGAGCTCCACGCATTCACCCTTAGTACTAGTCAAAGAAGTCTGTGTACTCCCTTCAAATATTAGTAAATTTTTCAGACATTTAAAGATAGTGAACTCCTCTGCAAGCTAAATATTCCCACATCCTTCAGTTGATCCTCATATGATGCAGCATGGAAAAGCTTCGCCATCCTGTTTCTTTAATAAACATATTCCTATCCACAGCCATTATCCTGTATTGTACAATATGTGTAACACAACCAGTATCAATACACAACTTCCCACCGCTTTCATCTCCACCAAAAAAAAAAAGGTAAACACAATAAGCTTAAAGTCAAATCTGGATGTCTACACTTTGGGCTTTATTTTTGGTATGTTTTTCATATATTTTAATATTTTTGTGTGTATGTGTGTGTGTGTGTGTATATATATATATACATGCACATGCTTAAACAATGCTTAAACATAATTCACCTGGCCTTCATCTGTATTCCTCATAAATGATAGCAAGAATGACCAAAAAACAAAACCAAAAAATTTGGCAATGAGAAAAAAAATACATTCTAATGCTAACAGGATAAAATGCTCATTTTAATTAAATGAATAATCTTTGCCCACAGTATTTCCATACAGCTCTGGGAATGACATCTGCACTACAGCTTCCATAAGATCATAGTGTTGTGTTTTTGAAGTGCTGTAACTAAATGCTGTGCTTGGGAATCTGTGGCTTTCCAGAAATGTCAAAAGCCCAGAAGACTGTGAATTACTCATAACGTCCCACTGCTTTCTGAATGACTCCACATCTAAAACCACAGTTGGCAATGAAACAAAGAGCTATATAATAAGCATTTTATGCTGTTTCGAAAGCAAATTTTTAGCTTTCACTGTAAGAAAAAAATACATTCAGTCAGAGTTCAATTTTCTGAACTACTAGCAAAGTACATTCCTTTTTGTTATATTAGTTCTAATTATCTAAGTTGACAAGGTCACAGAAAAAAACAATTGAGTTTTTTCTCTTTCTTCCCTTCTCAGGGCAGTGGTATTAAATTTAAATTGAGTGCTGTGAACTCTGGCTACACATGACTGTTTTCCTTTTAGTTGTCTGGAATATGAATTTTCTAGACCAATGCTTCCCAAACTGTAACATGCATGCAAATCACCCAGGGTTCTTGGTAAACTGCAGATTCTCATGCTGGCGGTCACTAGTAGGGCCTGAGATGTTGTATTTCTACAGTCTTTGGACTCTACCTGGGCTGATAGTCAGACGGCACAGGACAGGGTGGTTGTCTGTTAGACCACAAACCCTCTCTGGATTGCTACTCTTTGTGAAAAGAAAAAGTTGCAGCAGAGGGTCACCTAAGGGTCTTTCAACTTCTAAAATTCCATGCTTTCAAATAACTTTGATTTCCCTAGTCTCTATATTTCACAAGTAACTTTTTAGTCCAGAAAGGCAACATAAAATTACAAGTATGTGTCTCTTTATATAATAAATGGTTTTTTAAAAATAATCATTTTATAAAATAAATTGTGTTTTTGATTCTCCAGAAAAATGTGCTATCTAAAGAATTCTGTTTTTCTACAAAAGAAAGAATCTCAATGTGCTTACTTTCAAGTTTGAATTTTTGTCAGGTTTTTATTTTTTTTTTAGTGCAGAACATCAGTGTAACACAAACGTCTACTACTTTTGTTAATTTTTCAAGATAGGAGTGTTTGTTGAGATCATTTGCAAATTGATCATTTGCAAATTGAGTCAATTTGCAAATTGACTTTACAAATCTGGGGAAGAGTATAGTGATCTCCGCTTTTGAAAAAATAGATCCAGTAAGGGGAGGGGCTCTGTGGACGCTTTTCCAGTGGTGGAGAAGACACATGCAGCTGATTTTCTCTACTTAATCTAGTAGAGGTCAGCCTAGGATGCAAATTAGGATCATTTAGGGGAAGAAAAGGACTGTCAAAAATTCCAAAGTCTGGATCTCACCTCCATAGATTTAACTGGTCTATGTTGGGGACTGGCTGCATTTTCCTGTTAACGCTCTGCAAACCACTCTAGTTAGCTATAATAAACCATAGTTAGCAACATAGCAGTCATGAGTTGATCTGAAGCAAAAATCTGGAATTCTGGGACACCATCTTAAGGGTGTGAGTAGTATATTTTCTTGTATATTAGTCTTCAGTATAATTATAATCCTTCTCTGATTCAAATACATGTCAAACAAAATAATTGGCTCTTTTTCATGAGCTGAGCTGGCTTCTACAGAATACTCCTAAATTCCTTTAATATGTTTTCTTTCTTTCTTTCTTTCTTTCTTTCTTTTTTTTTTAGAGACAGGGTCTCATTCCGTTTCCAGGCTAGATTGTGCAGTAGCGCAATCATAGCTTACTGAAGCCTTGACTTCCTAGGATCAAGCAAACCTCCAGCCTCAGCCTCCCAAATAGCTAGGACCACAAACATGTACTACCACTCCTGGCTTCAATAGGCCTTTAAACGAAAGGTCATTAGAATCATTTAACCACCTGTCACCAAATGTCAGGTTTTCCCATTCTTAAAAAGCCTGGAATGACAACCTGATTAAGAAAAATGAAGTCTAACAAAAATGAAGATAACTTCCAACAAAAACAAAAAATCACCGCCAGCACCAGACAATTCCCCAGTGGAGGAAGTGCTGCTTAATAATAGCTCATGTGAAGACATGGAGGCTTAGTCAATTCCAAGCTCAGGATGAATTAACAGCATAATGTGACGAACAGCTACAGAATACAAAACTAAGCTACAGCAGTAGAAGTAGAGTTTTTGGAAAAACAGAGGAAACAGACCTGCTTGATTTTGTAATAGTCAGACCATATCTAGAAAACTGGGCTGACTTCTAGGTATAACATTTAAATAGTCTGAGTAAAATGGAACAGGAGCGTGATGAGGGAGGTGAAGACTCCATAGCATATCTTAGAAGGTATGTTCGAAAGAACTGTATGTATTTAGCCTGCAGAAACAGACTCATGGAAGCGGTAGTAAGGCGTGATGGCTGGTATCTAAGGAGCTACCATGTGGTTCTGTGCTGCCCTGCGGAGCTCTCCATAACTGAGACATCATCAAGGTCACTTGCAAGGTATGTGGTATGAAATTTGTTATTAAAAATAGTTCGAGTACCTAAGTTTGCAAGTGACTTGAGGACTTCTGAGGCTAAAGAACAATGGTGGTAGCATGATTACAAATTTCCCCTCATTCTCCCCAAACAGCTATAGAATCAACATGAACACATGCCTTCAGGTTTCCCAGGATACAAAGAACACTCTTCAGACTATCCATAAGGAGAAGCAAAAGTATATACAAATTCCCCACCCTAGATGGCAGCCCATATCCAGTAACAGATTAATGTCCAAATACAGAGGCTTAGCCCCCTTGCCTCAACTGGGTCATCTCTGAAAGGCCACCCAGCTCTAGAGCTCTCTGTAGGGTTGGTGGAGGCCTTGATTGCAGTCACAACAGAGTTCAACTTCTCCCTTTGCCCAGCCCATCTCCCCTCACTCCCTCACAGGTGTGGAAGCCCAGGGTATTCCCAGATCCTCCTGCATATGCATGGCCGTGTCTCGCGCGTGTGCACGCACACACACACACACACACACATATACGTATGCGCACATAAATATTCTCAACTGATATGGCAGGAACAAACAACAACAGAAAGCTTCGAAGTGGGCAAAGCTTACCTCGGGCGTTCGCTACAGCCTTGCTGACTTTTATACCCCCTCACTACTCTCTTCCTCTGGGCAGCCATGATCCTGGGGCCCTTTTGGAGCCTGGGCTTTCTCCACGTTCTTCATACTGTCTTGCATGCAGGTGAGTTTAGAGGCTACCATCCAAGCATTAAACAGCTAGCTGCCCACTGTAGCTCCCATGTAGGACCTGTTCTGACCTCAATGCAGTCAGGCCTCTGTGGAGAGCTTTGGGAGTGGATCTGGGTTTCCAACCCAGCTGGATGACTCGGCAGAGGCAGTTCCATTACTTTGAAAGATAGGACCATGTTTCCAGGCTCATACTGAAGACGTCCCAGCAGTATGCCAGTTGCTTGGAGGAATCTTGAGGCCGAGGCCCATTGGAAAGGACAAGCATTCCATGATGTCTTAGGTCAGACATCCAGGGCATGGGCCATGGATCCACATGAAGAGTGCACGCCCAGGATTGCACTGCTCAGGACTTCCTGGGCCCGCCACATGTGGCAAGGAGACACCCTTTGAAGAACATAGCCCTTTTGAGAGTCCAGAGTTCCACAGATGGCATGCGTGCTGTTCCCAAATCAGAGCACAGATTAAGCCATCTGCATCATAAATCACTCAAGCACTTAAGCCCACATGATAAATCAAAATGAAAATGTTTGAAAAACTAGTTTCTTTTACCCACATCTACACACTGAATGAATGTTCAGGAATAAGGTTTCTTTTGTGTCACATAAAGCTCTCCTCTAGGACTTAGGTAGCAGGGGTGGGGAGATGGCCACAGAGAGGATGTGGCCACAGAAAACAGTGGGAGATTAGCAGGGACAGTGCTGGCCAGCATAGGGCCTTCCTACACCTGTTTTTACCAAGCTCTCTGGCCCGAGGGCCCATTAATAAAACTCTCACATCCTGCTGTGAATGTGCAGATTTATTAACAGGCCACGAACTGTGCCTATGCCCCAATCTAAAGTTCGGATTCCATTTAAGACATCTCTGTGTGTGCATCTGTTTCTCTACTAATAAAAAGGAGACTATCTGTTCCTTTCAGGGTTGTATAAAAATTCACTTCATTTTGGGAAATGATGTTTAAAATCATGGGAACAAGGGATTTGTACTCGGTTCTTCCCCCTCCCTCACCCTCTTTTCCAACTTTATCAAGACGCAGTCTGTGGTTCTGGGGACATCACAGTCTACATTTCGGACAGAAAAAAGAGAGGCAGGATTGGAACCCCACAGATAGCAATGCCATGCTCTCAGGAAGCAGCTCTCATCTTAACAAGCCCTTTCATTTGCAGCTGCCTCCATTGACTTCCTGTTGGCCAGTTGACTTGGGTAGCCCAGCACTTCCAAAGAACTAGTATTTTGAAAAACACTGCCAGAAAAGATATCAAGCAAAAAATTTAGCACACTGGAGCTAATATGTGATAAACTGAGGATGGAAGATCTCTCGTGTAACTAAGTCAGTCGTGGGTGATTGCAGGGAAGAGAGTTCTGCTGTTGTAAACAGACGCCAGCAGCTAGAACCTCTTTGAGGAAACAGAGGGTACTGAAGAAAACTGCAATAAAAGGTTGTTTTACACTGCCTAGCCATATGCAGAAGAAACTGGACCTCTTCCTTACCCCTTATACAAAAATTAACTCAAGATGGATTAAAGACTTAAATGTAAAACCTAAAACCTTAAAAGCCCTAGAAGAAAACCTAGACAATGCCATTCAGGACATAGGCATGGGCAAAGACTTCATGACTAAAACACCAAAAGAAACGGCAACAAAAGCCAAAATTGACAAATGGGATCTAATTAAACTAATGAACTTCTGCACAGCAAAAGAAACTATCATCAGAGTGAACAGGCAACCTACAGAATGGGAGAAAAATTTTGCAATCTATCCATCTGACAAAGGGCTAATATC